>JAIUJO010003095.1:25000-28065 GCA_023846275.1 Vanilla planifolia
AGAAGAAGGAGAAGTAGAAGAAGAAGAAGAAGAAGAAAAGAAAGGAGAAAAGATGAAGACAAAGATGAAGAAGTAGAAGAAGAAGATGATGATGATGTAGATAAAGAAGATGAAGAAGATGAAGAATAAAATGAAGAGGAAGATGAAGAAGAGGAAGAAGAAGAAGAAGAAGAAGAAAAGAAGAAGAGAAGAAGAAGAAGAAGATGACGATGATGAAGACAATGAAGAAGAAGGACAAGAAAAAAAAGAAGAAGAACAACAAGACAAAGAACAAGAAGAAAAAGAAGAAGATGAACAAGAAGAGAAAGACAAAGATGAGGAAGGAGATGAAGTAGACGAAGAAGAAAAAGAAGGGAGAAGAAGAAGAAATAGATGAAGAAGAGGGTGGTGATGATTCAAAAGAAGAAGATGAAGAACAAGCAGTAGCAGAAGAAGAAGAATAAGGGGAAGAAGAAGAAGGAGGAGAAGGAGGAGGAGGAGAACGTGGAGCAGGGGGAGGAGGAAGAGGAAGAAGAGGAGGAGGAGGAGGAGGAAAGGAAGAGAAGAAGAAGAAGAAGAAGAAGAAGAGGAAGAAGAAGAATAGGAAGAAGAAGAAGAAAAGAAAAAGAAGTAGAAGAAGGAGAAGGAGAAGAATAAGAAGGAGTAGACAAAGAAGTAGATAAAAAAAGGAACAAGTAGAGTAGAGAAGAAGAAGAAGAAAAAGCAGTTGAAGAAGAAGAAGATGAAAAAGAAAAAGAAGGAGGAAAAAGAAGAAGAAGAAGAAGAAGAAGAAGAAGAAGAAGAAGATGAAGTAGAAGAAAAATATGAAAGAAGAAGAAGAAGAAGAAGAAGAAGAATTGAGAGAAGAAGAAGAAGAAGAAGAAGAGAAGAAGAAGAAGAAAGAAAGAAGTTGAAGAAGTGGATGAAGACAATGAAGAAGAAGAAGTTGATGATGATGAAGAAGATGAAGAGGAAGATGAAGGGAGAGGAGGAAGAAGAAGATGACGAAGAAGAAGAAGAAGTAGAAGAAGAAGAAGATGATGATGATGAAGGTGAAGAAGAAGATGAAGAAGAAAGGATAGGAAGGAGAAGGAAAAGAAAATGAAGAAGAAGAGGAAGAAGAAGAAGAAAAAGAAGAAAAAGAAGAAGATGAAGAAGAAGAAAAGAAGGGAACAAGGAGGAGAAATGGAAGAAGAAGAAGAACAACAAGAAAGAGAAATAGAAGAAGAAGATGATGGTGATGATGAAGGAGAAGAAGAAGAAGAAGAAGAAGAAGAAGTAGATGGAGTAGAAAAAGAAGTGGATAATGCAGTAGTAAAACAAGAAGAAGAAGAAGAAGAAGTAGAAGAGGAAGAGGAGAAGAGACGAAGAAGAAGATATGAATAAGAAGAAGAATATGATGAAGAAGAAGAAAGGGAAGTGGAAGTAGAAGAAGAAGAAGGTGAAGAAGATGGAGGTCGAAGAGATGGAGGAGGAGGAGGAGAAGAGAAGAAGAAGAAGAGAAGAAGAATAAGAAGAAGAAGACAAGAAGAAGTAGATTAATAGGATTCAAAATAAGAAGAAGAAGAAGAAGAATTAGATGAAGAACAAGAAGAAGAAAATTAAGAAGATGAAGAAGGAGAAGAAGAAGAAGAAGAAGAAGAAGAAGAAGAAGAAGAAGAAGAAGTAGAAGATGAGGAACAAGAACAAGAGGAGAAGAAGAAGAAGAATGTTAAGGAAAAGAAGAAGAAGAAGAAGATATAGAAGATGAAGAAGAAGAAGAAGAAGATGACAATAGAGAAGAAGAAGGAGAAGAAGAAGAAGAAGAAGAAGAAGAAGAAGTTGAAGATGTTGATGATTATTATCATGACAATGATGATTAAGAACATGAAGAAGAAAAAGAAGAAGAGAAGAAGAAGAAGAAGAAGAAGAAAAATAGGAAGAAGAGAAGAAGAACAATAAAAGAAGAAGAAGAAGAAAAGAAGAAGAGGAAGTTGAAAAAGATGAAGAAGAAGAAGAAGAGGATCATGATGATGAAGAAGAAGATGAAGAAGAATATGAAGAGGAAGATGACGAAGAGGAAGAATAAGAAGTTGAAGAAGAAGAAGAAGAAGAAGAAGAAGAGGAAGAAAAAAAGAAGAAGAAGATGAAGAAGAACATGATGATGATGATGATGGTAAATAAAAGTAAGATGATGAAGAAGAAGAAGTAGAGGTAGAAGAACAAGAAGAAGAGGAGGAAGAATAAGTGGAATAAGAAGAAGAAGAAGTTGAAAAAGAACATTAAGTAGAAGAAGAAAAAGAAAAAAATTAACAGAAGTAGAAGAAATAGAAAAAGAAGAAGAAGAAGAAGAAGAAGAACAAGAAGAAGAAGAAGAAGAAAAAGAACAAAAACTATTAGAAGAAGAAGAAGAATGAAAAGAAGAAGAAGTAGAAGTGGAGGAAAAGGAAGAACAAGATGTGAAGAACAAGAGAAAGAAAAAGAAGAAAAAGATGTGGAAGAAGAAGAAGAAGAAGAAGAAGAAGTTGACGAAGAGGAAGAAGAAGAAGAAGTATAAGAGAAGAAGTAGAAGAAGAAAAAGAGAGAAGAAGAAGGAGAAGAAGAAGAAGAAGGAGAAGAAGAAGAAGAAGAAGAAAATTTAGAAGAAGAAAAAGAAGAAGAAGAAGAAGAAGGAGAAGAGAAAGAAGAAGAAAAATAGACGAGCAAAAAGAAGGAAGATGAAGTAGAAGAAGAAGATGAAGTAAAAGAGGAAGTTTAAGAAGAAGAAGAGGAAGAAAAAGAAGTAGTGGTAGCGAGTAGTAGTAGAAGAAGATGAAGAAGAAGAAGGAGAGGACAAGAAGAAGAGGAAGAAGTGCAACAGGAGCAAGAAGAAGAAGAAGAAGAAGATGAGTAAGAAGCAGTAGAAGACGAAGAAGAAAAAAAGATGAGAAGAAGAAAAGGAAGAAGAAGAAGAAAGAGGAAAAGGAGGTGAAGGAGAAAAAGGAGATGTAGAAAAGTAAGAAAAGTAGAAGAGGTGGAAGTAGACGAAGAAGAATTAGAGTAGAAGTAGAAGACAAAGAAGATGAAGAAGAAGAACTAGAAGACGAAGAAGAAAAAAAAGGAAGAAG
>JAIUJO010003690.1:0-27991 GCA_023846275.1 Vanilla planifolia
GACCGCCGTGACCGCGGGGCGCGCTCGCGCTCGTCCTGGCGGTCGGGAGCGTGGCCGTCGTCGCGCACGTCCGCTCCTCCACACCACGGGGTCGAGGCGGCGTCCGTCCACAGCCCGGAGCCCGACCGGACCTGAGCGCCGACGCGGGTGCCACCCTTGAGGCGTGACCGAACTCCTCGTCGTCGGCGTCATCGCCCTCATCGCGATCGCGGGCGCCGCCGTGCTCGGTCCGCGGATCGGTGTCGCCGCACCCCTCGTGCTCGTGGCGGTGGGGATCGTCGCGAGCCTCGTGCCGTGGATCCCCGACGCCCGGATCGACCCCGAGTGGATCCTCGCCGGGGTGCTCCCGCCCCTGCTGTACTCGTCGGCGGTGTCGATGCCGTCGATGAACTTCCGGCGGGGAGTTCGGCGCGATCAGCGGCCTCTCCGTCCTGCTCGTGATCGCGTCCAGCCTGGTCCTCGGCCTGTTCTTCGCCTGGGTCGTCCCCGGGCTGGGCTTCTGGTGGGGCATCGCCCTCGGCGCGATCGTCAGCCCGACCGACGCCGTGGCGACCTCGATCGTCAAGCAGACCTCGATCTCCCGCCGTGCCGTCTCGATCCTCGACGGCGAGTCCCTGCTCAACGACGCCACGCGCTCGTGCTCCTGCGGACGGCGATCTTCGCCGCCGGGGCGTCCTTCTCGTTCTGGGGCGCGCTCGGCGACTTCGCCAAGGCCGTCGCCATCGCGGGTGGTGATCGGCTGGTTCGTGGGCTGGGCGAACGTGTCCGTCCGTTCGCGGGTGCCCGCCGCCTCGGTGAACACGGCGCTGTCCTTCGCAGGTGCCGTTCGTCGCGGCCGTCCCGACCGAGGCGCTCGGCGGGTCCGGGCTCGTGGCAGCGGTCGTCGCCCGGCCTGTTCACCGGGATCGTCGGCCCCCGGAGGCTCCCGCCGGGGCACCGACTGTCGGACGCGCAGAACTGGCGGACCATCGAACTCGTCCTCGAGGGGCGCGGTCTTCCTCACGATGGGGCTGCAGCTCGCGTCGATCCTGGGCGAGGTGGAACGCGACCACACCGGTGTCGGGCCGGCGCTCCTCATCGCGGTCGGCGCACTCGTCCTCACCGTCCTCGTGCGTGCCGCGTACGTCGTGCCGCTCCTCTTCGCCCTCGCCGCGGGTGCCCGGCGCGGCGAACGCCTGCAGGAGCGCTTCGCCCAGATGCGCGCGACGACCGGGACGCGGTGAGCGACGCCATCCGGGAGCACCGCCTCGGCAACCGGGCACCGTCGGAGCGCGAGGTCGACCGCTTCACGACCCGGGTCCGCCGCACCCTGGCCGACATCGCCTACTACTCCGCCGCAACCGCTCGGCTGGCGGGAGGGCACGGCGGGTCGTCTGGGCGGGCATGCGCGGCGCGGTCACGGTCGCCGCCGCACAGACCCTGCCCGAGGACGCCACCCCGCAGCGCTCGCTGCTCGTGTTCGTCGCGTTCACGGTCGCGCTGCTCTCCCTGGTCGTCCAGGGCGGCACCATCGGCCCGCTCCTCCGCCGCATCGCCGCACCCGCGGGGGACACCGCCGCCTCGGACGCCGAGGAACGACGACGGCTGCTCACCCTGATGCGGACCGCCGCCGAACAGGTCCCCGACACCGGGGCGTCCGGCCCGACGACGCGGGAAGAGCTCGAAGCGGCGGACCCGGCAGAGGTCCGGGCGTGGATGGGGCGTGAGAAGGCCCGCCGGCTCGCGGTGCTCGAGGCGCAGCGTGCGGCGGTCCTCGACGCGCGGGACGACGGCACGTTCGACGCCGAGGTGCTCGAGGCGATGCTGCAGAACCTCGACGCCGAGCAGATCGCGCTCGAGCTCCGGGGCTCGCCGGCCCGGTGAACCGCAGTGGGCCGGGTCACCCGCAGCGAGTCCGCAGGTCTGCCGGGGTCAGTGGCCGATGGTGACCCGGAACACCCGGACCCCGGCTGCCCGCAGTCCGGTCAACCCGGCGGCGCATCCGGAGGTTCCGGAACGGTCGCTCGAAGCCCCGACGGCGCCGACGCCGCGCCGATCTGGTGCAGCACCTCGGACGTCAGCGTCCGCTCGAGCTTGGGCGCGAGCCGGGTCACGCCGGACACCGTCACGACGATGCGCACGGCGTTCGGGGCGAGGAGGCCGTCGATCAACTCGGCGGCCTCGTGCGCGCGGTGGAACGCCGGGTCGTCGCCCGGCCGTCGGATCGCGATGACGGCGAGCTCGGCGTCCCACCGCTCGGACGGGTCGGGCAGGTCGTCGACACCGATGACGCGCATCCGAGCCGCGTCGACCCCCGCACGCACCGCGGCGGCGCGCAGGACGGGGAGGAGCTCCTGGGTGCCCGCGAGCACCACGTGAGCCGTCCCGAGGTCGACGGGTTCGTGTCGCTGCCGGGGCGTTCGGGCCATGGTCCGGGTCCTTCCGCTCGCTGTCTCGGACACTACCGGGGCGCTGCGGGCGGGGGACGGCGCAGGCCCGGCGGTCAGGGACCTTGCCAGTCCCGGCGGCCTGTCCCCAGTGCGGGGGGCGACTCCGGACGGCCTCCGCGACACGGTCACGGTCGGTAACGAAAAGATCACGAAAGGGTCTGTACAAAGCGACAGACTCGTGCAGAATGGTGGACGGCCATGACGACGACACGCGAACACGACCAGCACCCGGCGACCCCGGTGGTGCACCTGTCCCGTCGCGCCGCCCTCGAGGCAGAGCGTGCCGCAGCCCGCAAGCCGGGCCGTCGGGACCGCTCCACGAAGCCCGCCGCGACCCGCCCGCGCAGCAGAGCCCGCCGCTCCCCGCGACGACGACGGCGCGAGCAGCCGAGGCCCCCGCAGCACCCGTGGCACGCACCGCCCCCGCGCAGCGCGTCACCCGCCCCGCAGCAGCCGCACCCGTCGCCCACACCGCGACCACCGCGCCCGCCACCCAGGGCCGCGCCGGCCGTCGCGCCACCAGCGCCCGCGCCACGACCGAGCACGTCGACCGCCGCATCACCCGGATCGTCCGCCGCCCCGCCGTCACCGCGACGAGCGCAGCGACGGCACCCCGCGCCTCCCGGTCGCACCGCGCCAGCCGGATCACGCTCACCAGCGCCCTCGCCGCCCTCGCGATGTTCGCGGCCTCGGCGATGCCGGCGCACGCCAGTGCGGGCACCTCGCTCGCGACCGCGACGATCGCGCCGACCGTCCGCACGCAGGACTACTCGGTCACGCAGGCCATCGCGGCGACCAAGCTCGACCGCGACGACTTCACGGTCGAGAACCGCATCGTCGTCAACCGCGAACCCCGCCGGCACCCAGGGCGGGACGGGTGCGGCCGACTCCGCGGGCACCACGGTCTCCGGTGGCGGCGAGGTCCGCTCGCCGTTCCCCGGTCCGGTCCGCATGAGCTCCGGCTTCGGCTACCGCGCGGCACCGTGCGGCGCGTGCTCCTCGCTGCACCAGGGCCTCGACTTCAACCCGGGCATGGGCGCCCCCCATCGGTGCCGTCGCCGCCGGGACCGTCCGGGTCTCCGGCACGTACTTCTCCTACGGCACCGCGGTCATCATCGACCACGTGATCGACGGCCGCGAGGGTCTCGACCCTCTACGGCCACATGATCCCGGGCTCCTCGCCGCTCAAGGCCGGCGACACGGTCGTGGCCGGGCAGTTCATCGGCAGCGTCGGCTCGTCCGGTGTCTCGACCGGTGCCCACCTGCACCTCGAGGTCTGGATGGACGGCACCACGCCGATCGACCCGGAAGCCTGGCTCGAAGCGCGCATCGGGCGTTCGCTCACCGTCTGATCAGCTTGTCTGTCCATGCTCACAGGTATGGACGATTGTCACAGACCGCCCTCCCGACCCCGATCTGACGCGGCCGCCCGCTGATGGACGCCGACACCTGGATCGCCTTCGGGCTCGTGGTCGTGTTCGTCCTCGTCGGCGGTGTGTTCGCCGCAGCCGAGATCGCACTGGTCTCGCTCCGCGAGTCGCAGCTCCAGCAGCTCGAACGCCGGGGCTCCCGCGGGGCCCGCGTCGCCGCGCTCGGGCGGGACCCGAACCGCTTCCTCTCCGCCGTGCAGATCGGCGTGACCGTCGGCCGGGGTTCTTCTCCGCCGCGTACGGTGCGTCGTCGATCGCCCCGGACATCGCGCCGCTGTTCACCGGCCTCGGGCTCGACCAGGGCGCGGCCGAGGCGGTCGCCCTCGTGCTCATGACCCTGGTCATCGCCTACCTGTCGCTCGTGTTCGGCGAGCTCGTCCCGAAGCGACTCGCCCTCCAGCGTGCCGAGGGCTTCTCGATGGCCGTCGCCCCGACGCTCGACCGCTTCGCGACGCTCATGCGCCCCGTCATCTGGGTGCTGTCGAAGACCACCGACGCCGTCGTGCGACTCCTCGGTGGGGACCCGGACGCCCGTAGCGAGTCGATGAGCACCGAGGAGCTCCGCGGCCTCGTCGAGGAGCACGACGCCATCGACGCCCAGGGCCGTCGGATCGCCCGGAGCGCCCTCGACGCCGGCGACCGCATCCTCCGCGAGTCGATGCGCCCCTGGTACGACGTCTCGACGATCGACGCCGACACGTCCATCGCGGACGCGACCGACCACGCGATCGAGGAGGGGCACACCCGGTACCTCGTGACCTCGGGCTCGCGGGGACGACGTCGCCGGGTTCGTCCACCTCCGGGGACCTGCTCCGCCCGGCCGACCCCGCGGCACCGGTGTCGACCCCTCGTCCGCCCGGTGCTCGCCCTGCCGGAGACGAAGTCGCTGTCGAGCGCCATCGCGGACATGCGGACCGAGGGACACCAGATCGCGCTGGTCGTCGACGAGTACGGCGGGAGCGCGGGCATGGTGACGCTCGAGGCGCTCCTCGAGGACCTCGTCGGCCGCATCCGCGACGAGTACGACGAGCCCACCGCGGAGACGGACGGGGTCGACGGCGCGACGGTGCTCGAGGACCTCGCTGCCGACGGTGGGCCGCAGCTGCCGGACGGCGACTACGAGACGGTCGGCGGCCTCGTGCAGGTGCACCTCGACCGGATCCCCGAGGTCGGGGACGTGGTGCAGGTCGGCGACCACCGCCTCGAGGTGACCGCCATGGACGGTCACCGCGTCGCCCGGGTGCGGATCACGGCGAACGTCACCGCCTGACGGACGGGAGGCGCGGTGCCGGCCCGCACCGCGCCTCCCGTCCGTCCCGACGCGGCCCCACGGCCGTCCCCGCCGGCACCCGTGCCGGGTACGCGCAGGGCCTGCCTGCTCCCGGGCACGGGACGTACCCTCGTCGCATGGGTATCGACGTGCGCAACGAGATCCGCGACTTCCTGTCCTCCCGCCGGGCACGACTCACTCCCGACCAGGTCGGCATGCCGTCGTTCGGCGGCGGGGTCCGCCGCGTCCCGGGGCTGCGTCGGCACGAGGTCGCGATGCTCGCGGGCGTCAGCGTCGACTACTACACGCGGCTCGAACGCGGCTCGCTGAAGGGCGTCTCCGACAGCGTGCTCGAGGGGCTCGCCACCGCCCTGCAGCTCGACGAGGACGAGCGCGCGCACCTGTGGGACCTCGCCCGACTGGCGAACGCCGGCGTGAAGACGATGCACCGCAACGTCCCGACCCGGGTGCGCCCCGGAGTGCAGCGGCTGCTCGACGCGATCACGGGAGCGCCCGCGTGGGTGCGCAACGAGCGGGGCGACGTCGTCGCGACGAACGACCTCGGCCGCGCCCTGTACGCGCCGATGTTCGCCGGGCCCGGTCGGCCGGTCAACACGGCACGGTTCACCTTCCTCGACCCCGCGGCCAAGACGTTCTTCCCGGACTGGGCGCAGACCGCCCGCGATGCCGGATGATAGAACCGTTTGTGGGTGGTTGTGAGAGAGATGCGAGCCCGGGCTCGTCACCCTCGTCGGGGAGCTCTCCACCCGCAGCGAGGAGTTCCGGACGTGGTGGGCCGCCCACGACGTCCGGACCCACCGCACCGGGAAGAAGCGGATCGACCACCCGATCGTCGGCGAGCTGCGCCTGGACTACGAGGCGCTCGACCTCGTGGCCGACCCCGGGCTGGTGCTGTTCTCGTACTCGGCCGAGCCGGGCAGCGAGTCGGAGCGGTCCCTCGCGCTGCTGGGCTCCTGGGCGGCCACGGAGCGCGCGGAGCACTACGCGGCGCTACGCCAGGCGGAGGCCGAGTCGGTCGACTGACGGACGCGGCACCTTCCGGGGCAAGGCGTCCCGGGCCGAACCGGACGTGCGCGGGCGCCTGCGCCGGTCGGCGCAGGACCGGTCCGTAGTGTGGGGGTGTGACGAGGACGACGGACGGCGCAACGGGGGACGCCGACGACGCCCGCACCAAGTACCGCCGACCGGAGCCGTCGTTCGCGCGGGCGGTCGCGAAGGCCCTCGGCGACGCCCGCACCGTCCTCGACGTGGGCGCCGGAGCCGGCGCCGTGTCGTACGCACCTGCCGACCGCCAGGTCACCGCGGCGACAGAGCCCGAGGACCTGCCGTTCGCCGACGACACCTTCGACGCGGCGCTGACGACCCTTTCCGTCGACCGGTGGGCCGACCTCGAGCGTGGGCTGGCCGAGATCCGACGGGTCACCCGCGGCCCGGTCGTCGTCCTGACGAAGGACCCCGAGCGGGTGGAGGACCACTGGCTCGCCGAGTACGCCCCCGAGGTGATGGCGGCCGAAGCACGGCGCTGGCCCGCCGTCGCGCGGATCGCCGACGCCCTGCCGCACGACACCGTCACGAGCACCGCGCTGCCGATCCCCTTCACGTGCGTCGACGGGTTCTCCGAGGCGTACTACGCGAGGCCGGAGCGGCTCCTCGACCCCGGTGCCCGCCGAGCGGACCCGGCGTGGTCGTCCGTCGACGAGATGACCGCCCGCCGTGCGGTCGCCGCACTCCGGACGGCACTGGAGTCGGGGGACTGGGACCGGGCTCACGGCGCCCTCCGCAGGCGCCCGACGTACGAGGGCTCACTGGTGCTGGTGATCGCGACGCAGGGTGCCGGCAGCGAGCGCGTCGCGGCGACACGCCCGGCTTGACACGTCGTCGTAGGCTGGTCGGGTGAGCTTCCAGGAGGTGGTCGGCGCCCGTATCGCCGGCATCAGGGCGTGACGCCCCCGGTCGTGCCGTCCGGCACGGCCGCACTCGTCGAACCCTGAACCCCTCCGCCCGGTGCGGGCGCGCGTCCGCGTGCCCCGGGCCTGCCGAAAGCGACACACCATGCTGCCCATCAGCGAGAAGACCATCCGCACGTCCTTCGTGAACGCCTCCCGCAAGGAGACGACCGACCTCACCCTGCTCGCCGACTTCGAGACGATCGACTGGGACGCCCTCGACTACCTCGGCTGGCGCGACCCGAAGATCGGCCGGCGCGCGTACGCCGTCGTGCCGACGATCGACGGCGAGCTCGTCGGCATCCTGTTCCGGCAGGCCGAGGCCTCGCCGCGGGCCCGGGCGCAGTGCTCGTGGTGCCAGGACGTGAAGCTCCCGAACGAGGTGGTGTTCTACAGCGCGAAGCGGTCCGGCAAGGCGGGGCGGAACGGCAACACGGTCGGGACGCTCGTCTGCCAGGACTTCCAGTGCTCGCGGAACGTCCGGAAGCTGCCGCCGCCCGCCTACGAGGGCTACGACGTCGAGGCCGCCCGCACCGCGCGGATCGAGGACCTGCAGCTCCGCGCAGCGTCCTTCGCCGCCGAGGTCTAGCCCGCCCCGGCCGCGAGCCGGCCGCCGGATGCGGCGGACCGGCCGTCGGACGCGGTGCCGTCGGACGGGAGGCGCGGTGCGGACCGGCACCGCGCCTCCAGACGGTCCGCTGGTCCGTTCCAGGACCGCCGCCCGCGTCCCGCGGGAAACCGCCGCGTAACCCCCGTGAAACGCCCGTTCCATAGCGTGACGGGATGGACCTCGGCGATTTCAACGGCGCGACCGCCTCCGACGCGCTCGTCACGGCGCACGGGTGGGCCGCCGTCCCCGCGTGGGCCGACGCCCTCGTGGCGCACCGGCCGTACGCCTCGGTCGCGGCACTGACCGCGCGGGCCACGACCGAGGCCGCGTCGTGGGGCGCCGCCGAACTCGACGCCGCCCTCGCACACCACCCGCGGATCGGGGAGCGGGCGACCGACGCGTCCTCGGCCCGAGAGCAGTCCTCGATGCGGACCGCGGGGCAGGACGTCGCCGCCCGGATCGCCGCGGGCAACGCCGACTACGAGCAGCGGTTCGGGCGGGTGTTCCTGGTGCGGGCCGCCGGACGGACCCCGGAGGAACTGCTCGGGGAGCTCGACCGGCGCCTCGGGAACGAGCCGGCCGCTGAGACCGCGGAGGCCGCAGCGGCACTGGCGGACATCGCCGTGCACCGCATCCGTGCCACGTTCGGCGTCCCGCACCTGACCACGCACGTCCTCGACACCGCGACGGGACGACCGGCGGCGGGGGTGTCGCTCGTGCTGAGCACCCTCGACGGCGAGGTCCTCGCGACGGGCGCCACCGACGTCGACGGCCGCGCCGGACTCGGGCCCGACGTGCTGCCCCGCGGCGACCTGCAGCTCCGCTTCGAGACCGGTGCGTACCACCGCGCCGCCGGGGTCGCCGCGTTCCACCCGTTCGCGCTCGTCGCGTTCACCGTCTCCGGCACCGAGCACCTGCACGTGCCGCTGCTGCTCAGTCCGTTCGCACACAGCACCTACCGAGGGAGTTGATCCGATGCCAGACGTCGCCGTCCACCTGGGACCGAACAAGTACGGCAAGGCCGAGAACCGTCTGGTGCGGGTCACCCGGCACGGGGACCGCCACGAGCTCGCTGACCTGACGGTCACGTCGCAGCTCGTCGGCGAGGCGTTCGCGGGCTCGTTCCACACCGGGGACAACTCGCGGATCATCGCGACCGACACGCAGAAGAACACGGTGTTCGCCCTCGCGAAGGAGCACGGCGTCGGCGCTCCCGAGGCGTTCCTCGGGCTGCTCGCGGACCACTTCACGGGGGAGTTCGACTGGGTGGACGGCGGTCTCTGGCAGGCCGAGGTGCACCCGTGGGAGCGCATCACCGTCGACGGGCAGCCGCACGACCACTCCTTCCGCCGGACCGGTACGGGCACGAGGCTCGCGACCGTGCACGTCACCGGCGGCGAGCGCCACGTGACCGGCGGGGTGCAGGACCTCGTCGTGCTGAAGACGACGGGCTCCGAGTTCCACGGGTTCCCGCGGACGAAGTACACGACCCTGCCGGAGACGACCGACCGGATCATGGCGACCGAGGTCACCGCCCGGTGGCGTTACCTGCCGGAGGCCGTCGCGGCGGGCATCGACTACGACGGGCTGTACGCGGACGTCGTGCAGGTGCTGCTCGAGCAGTTCGCCACGGTGCACTCGCTCGCGCTGCAGCAGACGCTGTGGGAGATGGGCCGCGCGGCGATCACCCGGCGTCCGGAGCTCGCCGAGGTGCGGTTCGCGATGCCGAACAAGCACCACTTCGTGGTGGACCTGTCGCCGTTCGACCTCGAGAACGACAATGAGGTGTTCATCGCGGCGGACCGGCCGTACGGGCTCATCGAGGGCACCGTCGTGCGGGACGGCGTCGATGACGCACCAGCGGCGTGGGAGGGGCTGCCCGCCTTCGTCTGAGCGGGACCCCACCCCGTGCCGACCCTCACACCGGGTCGGCCTCCCGCTGCTCGCGCTGCAGGGCGATGGGCGCCGTGGACCGCACCCCGTCGTACGACCCCACCACCGGGTCCTCGCCGTACCGGTCCGCCACCGAGCGGGACCCGAGCAGCAGGTTGAGCAGGATCGCTGCCACCGCCCCGGACGAGATCCCGGAGTCGAACACCAGCGTGAACCAGGTCGGGAACTGCCCGTAGATCTCCGGAGCGACGGTCGGCAGCAGCGCGATGCCGAGCGGCAGCGCCACCACGAGCACGTTCCGGTTGTCGAAGCGCACCTTCGAGAGCGTCCGGATGCCGCTCGCCGCGACCATGCCGAACAGTGCGACGCCGGCGCCGCCGAGGACGGCGTGCGGGATCGCCTCGACCACCGCCGCGACCTTGGGCACGAGGCCGAGGACGACGAGGATCCCGCCCGCGGCCGTCGCGACGTACCGGGAGCGCACACCGGTCAGGGCGACGAGCCCGACGTTCTGCGCGAAGGCCGTGTACGGGAACGTGTTGAAGACACCGCCGACGACCGTGCCGAGCCCGTCCGCCCGGAGGCCGTCCGCGAGCGTCCGCTTCGACACCGGGCGCCCGGTGACCTCGCCGACCGCGACCATGTCGCCCGTCGTCTCGGTCATGATCACCAGGCCGACGACGAGCATCGACACGATGGAGGCGAGGTCGAACGTCGGCAGCCCGAAGTGGAAGGGCGTCACGAACGCGAACCACCCGGCGTCGCCGATGCCCGAGCCGTCGACCATGCCGGGGACGAACAGCGCGACGACGGTGCCGAGCAGGAGCCCGAGGAGCACCGACACCCGGGCGAGGCCGCGGGGTGCGAACCGCTCGACGAGCACGATCGCGAGCAGCACCCCGGCGGCGAAGGCGACGTCGAGCGGGTCGGCCGCGCCGTCCTTCCCGCCGTCGGTGACCCAGCCGGCGGCGACGCTCATCAGCGACAGGCCGATGATGAGGATCACGGTGCCGGTGACGATCGGCGGGAAGAGCCGGACGAGCTGCGCGAACCACGGCGCCACGAGCACCATGAACACGCCGCACGCGATGGTCGCCCCGTAGACGGCGGTGATCCCGTGCTGGGTGCCGATCGCGATCATCGGGCCGACCGCGGCGAACGTGACGCCCTGCACCAGCGGCAGCCGGACGCCGAAGCGCCAGAAGCCGACGGACTGCACGATCGTGGCGAGCCCGGCGACGAACAGGTCGGCGCTGATGAGGAACGCGAGGTCGGCGCTGTCGAAGCCGAGCGCCCCGCCGACGATGAGCGGCACCGCGATCGCTCCCGCGTACATCGCGAGGACGTGTTGCAGGCCGAGCGGCAGGAGCCGCGCCAGCGGTGGGACGGTGTCGACGCCGCCCTCGCTCCGTGTCCGTGCCCGTGGTGTCTTCGTGGTCGTCATGGCCGCCCCTCGCATCCGGTGGATTCCCTGTCCTCCGGACGCTATGCAGCCCGTGTTTCCCGGGGATGACGGGCGTGCGTCGCGTCCGTCACCCGGCCGCAGCCTGGAACGCACCCCGGAACGGACCCGCGCGCTCCGCTTGACGACGACGCGGAGCGTCGTGCGGAGCGCGCCGACCGAGCCTGCGAGGGAGGACGGTGCCGGCCGGCACCGCGCCTCCCGTCCGTCGGGTGGTCGCGTCAGCGACCGATGGACGACATGTCGGGGTAGCGGTCGCCCGTCGGCACCGGCAGCGCCGAGAGCCGCTCGAGCTGGTCCGCGGTGAGGGTCAACTCCGTCGCGCCGACGTTCTCCTCGAGCCGGGTGACCCGCTTCGTGCCGGGGATCGGCACGACGTCGTCGCCCTGGGCGAGCAGCCAGGCGAGCGCCACCTGCGCCGGGGTCCCGCCGGCCTCGGTCGCGATCTCCTTGACGGCGTCGACGATGCGCATGTTCTCGGCGAAGGCCTGCTCCTGGAAGCGCGGGTTCGCGGAGCGGAAGTCGTCGGCGTCCAGGTCCGACGGCTTCGTGATCGCGCCGGTGAGGAACCCGCGGCCGAGCGGGGAGTACGGCACGAGGCCGATGCCGAGCTCACGGAGGGTGTCGAGGACGTCGCCCTCGGGGTCGCGGGTCCACAGCGAGTACTCGCTCTGGAGCGCGGTGACCGGGTGGACGGCGTGGGCCTTCCGGATCGTCGCGGCGCTCGCCTCGGAGAGTCCGATGTGCCGGATCTTGCCCTCCTGCACGAACCCGGCGAGCTGGCCGATCACGTCCTCGATCGGGACATCGGGGTCGACGCGGTGCTGGTAGTAGAGGTCGATGTGGTCGGTGCCGAGGCGGCGGAGGGAGCCCTCGAGCGCCTCGCGGACGGACTCCGGCGCGCTGGAGATGCCGCGCTGCTGCGTCGGCGTCGTCTCACCGGCCTCGTGCCGGTAGAGCCCGAACTTCGTCGCGATGACGACCTGGTCGCGGCGGTCGCCGAGGGCGCGGCGGAGGAGCTCCTCGTTGGTGTAGGGGCCGTACGCCTCGGCGGTGTCGAACAGGGTGACGCCGAGGTCGATCGCGCGGTGGATGGTGCGGATCGACTCGTCGTCGTCGGAGCCGGCGCCGCTGTAGAAGGCGCTCATGCCCATGGTGCCGAGGCCGATCGGTCCGACCTCGAGGTCTGCGAGCTTGCGTGTCTGCATGCGTGCAGGTCTACTCCCGACGACCCCCTCGCTGGGAGGTACTGGTGCGGCTAGGCTGACGAGCAACGACGGAGGGGATCGTCATGACCGTGGTCTGGATCGTCATCGGGGTCGCCGTGCTCATCGGCGGGACGCTGACCGTGCTCGAGGTGCAGAACCTGCGCCGACGCCATGCGCTCGCGCACCTGGGGCCGGTCGACCCGCGCGTCGGCGAGCACGCGATGGCCGACGCGGAGAGCGCGCACGCCGTCACCGAGGGACTGGCCCGCTCGGCCCACCCCGGTCCGGGCGGCGTCGGCGGGACGCTCGGCGGATCCTGACCGCTTGGAGCAAGCCTCCCGCCGGTGCGGCGCTGCAGCCGGACCCGCTCGTGCGGTTCCTCCAAGAACGTCGCGGGACGCCCCGCGGGCCTGGTGTGATCGGCTCGTGAACCTGTACTTCCGACTGTTCCTGCTGCAGGTGCGTACCCGGCTCCGGCCCCGCGTCGCCCGATGCGCGTCGCTGTGGGACACGGTGCGCACGCCGTTCCGCGTGGTCCCGACGGACCTCGACCCGCTGCGGCACGTGAACAACGGCAAGTACCTGTCACTGCTCGACCTGGGCCGGCTCGACCTCATGCTCCGCTCCGGGTTCTGGGGCGAGCTGACCGGGCACGGCTGGTACCCGGTCGTGTCCGCGCAGACCATCACGTACAAGCGGTCGCTGACGCTCGGGCAGCGCTTCGAGCTCGTCACCCGTGTGCTCGGTGTCGACGAGCGTGCCGTGTACCTCGAGCAGACGTTCGAGCGCGGTGGAGCGGTCGTCGCCCGTGCCGTCGTGCAGGCCCGGTTCCTGCGCCGGACCGGCGGCACGGTGTCGACCGACGAGCTCCTCGCGGCGGCCGGTGGGACCGAGCGCGACCTCGAGCTGCCCGCGTGGGTGCACGAGTGGGCAGGGGCCACCCGGATCAGCAGCAGCGCCGGCGCCTGACACCCGGCCGACCGGCCGACCGGCCAGGGCAGGATCGGCCGCGCGACGGACGGCGGGGCGCCCGCGCCGGGGTAGACAGGGACGATGGACGGATCCGACGAGGACCAGACGCCACGGCACGCGACGTCGACCCGGACCACGCGACGGGCGCTCCTCGCGGGCGGCGTGGGGCTCGGCATCGCGGGCGTGCTCGCCGCCTGCACCCGGCCGTTCCCGGGACCGACCGGGTCGGCGACACCCGGGCCGTCCGGGAGCGCGACCTCCGCACCCACCCCGACCGCGACGTCCGTGACCGGGGGACCCGACAGCTGGGACGCACTGGCCGCCGCCGTGTCCGGTCGACTGCTCCGCTCGGGTTCGGACGGCTGGGGCACGGCGCGGCTCGTCGAGAACCCGCGGTACGACGACGCCGACCCGCAGGGCATCCTGCGTGCCGCGGGCACGGCGGACGTGCAGGCCGGGCTCGCCTTCGCCCGGAACACGAACACCCCGGTCGCGCTCCGCGCCGGCGGACACTCCTACACGGGGTGGTCCGCCGGGGGCGCCGACGGCACCGGGGTCCCGCGCTCGCTGGTGATCAGCACGCAGGACCTCGACACGGTCGAGGTGCACGACGACGACACCGTGACGATCGGGCCCGGCGCGCAGCTCGGCGACGTGTACGCCCGGCTCGCCGCTGCCGGCCGGGCCATCGGCGCCGGCTCCTGCCCGACCGTCGGCATCGGCGGGCTGACCCTCGGCGGGGGCGTCGGCGTGCTCGTCCGGTCCTTCGGCCTGACGTGCGACCAGCTCACCGGCGTCACCCTGGTGACGCCGGACGGCACCGTGCACGAGGTCTCGTCGACCGCGGAGCCCGACCTGTTCTGGGCGTGCCGGGGTGGGGGAGGCGGGACGCTCGGCGTGGTCACGTCCCTGACCTTCCGGACGCGCCCGGCCCCGCCCGTCCTGCTCTTCCGCATCACGTTCCCGTGGTCGGCAGCGGCCGCCGTGGTGCGGGCGTGGCAGGACTGGGCACCCGTCGCGGACCCGCAGCTGTGGTCCACCCTGAAGCTCCTGGACGGCACCCGGCACACGTCGCCGACCGTCACCGTCACGGGGGTCTGGACCGGAGCGGAGACCGGTGCCGATTCCTCCGTGGACGCCTTCGTCCGGGCGACCGGGGCGACGCCGCTGGCCCACACCGCCGAGGAGCACACGTACGGGTCGGCGATGGCGGCGCTCGCGGGGAAGCCGCAGCGCGTCTCCCAGTCCGCGACCTCGTCGATCGGGACGACGAAGCTGACCGACGCGCAGATCGACGTCCTCGTCGCGCACGCGGCGGCCGCCGGCGACGTCCCCGGCAACCGGGAGGGCGGGGTCGCCCTGGACGCCCTCGGCGGTGCCGTCGCCGACGTCGGGCGGACGGACACCGCCTTTCCGTGGCGGTCCGCGCTGATGACCGTGCAGTACACCGCGGTCTTCGCGGACGGGGCCGACCCGGCACCGTTCGACGCCTACGTCCGGGGCTTCCGCGCGGCGATGCGCCCGGCCTGGGGTGACGCCGCGTACGCCAACTACTGCGACGCGGCGATCACCGACCCGTCCGCGTACTTCGACGTGAACACCTCGCGGCTCCACCGCCTCGCGGAACAGGCCGACCCGACCGGCGTGCTCGCCCAACCGCACTGGGTCTGAGGCCGGCGCCGCCCCACGAGCCACCGGGACCGCCGGGACCACCGTCCTACGATGTCCACATGGACCCGGATGAGCTCGTCCTGCCCGACGCGGCGGCCTGGCGTGCCTGGCTCGACGCGCACGAGGACGAGCCGGACGGCGTCTGGCTCGTGCTCGCGAAGAAGGGCACGACCGACCCCACCACGCTGACCTACGACCAAGCGCTCGACGAGGCGCTGTGCTCCGGGTGGATCGACGGCCAGAAGCGCGGGCGGGACGGTGCGACGTTCCGGCAGCGGTTCACCCCGCGCCGCCGCGCCTCGCTCTGGTCGCAGCGGAACATCGGGCTCGTCGCGACGCTCACGGACGCGGGACGCATGCGCGACCGCGGCCGGGCGGAGGTCGACCGGGCGAAGGCGGACGGGCGGTGGGACCGCGCGTACGCCGGGGCGGCCACGGTCGAGGTCCCGGACGACCTGCGCGCGGCACTCGACGCCGCACCGGCCGCCGCGGCGCTGTTCGCGGGACTCGACGCCACGAACCGGTACGCCGTCCTGCACCGGGTCCACACCGCGCCGAGTGCGACCGCCCGGGCGAACCGGCTCGCGAAGCTCGTCGCCGGACTGGAACGCGGGGAGACCCCGTACCCGCGTCCCACCCGGGGGACAACGACCCAGACACCGGGGACCGACCCGGCGTAGACCGGGGACATGACCACTGGTACCGACACCACGAACCGTCCGGCCGCGTCCTCCGGGACCTTCCGCATCGGGGGCGACCTCGAGGTGCACCGTCTCGGCTACGGCACGATGCAGCTCACCGGTCCCGGCGTCTGGGGACCGCCGAAGGACCACGACGAGGCGATCCGCGTCCTCAAGCGCGCGGTCGAGCTCGGCGTCGACTTCTTCGACACCGCCGACTCCTACGGCCCCTACGTCGCCGAGGACCTGCTCCGTGAGGCCCTGCACCCCTACGGCGACGACATCGTCATCGCCACCAAGGCCGGCCTGACCCGCACCGGCCCGAACGAGTGGCCGCCGGTGGGCCGGCCGGAGTACCTGCGCCAGGAGGCCGAGATGAGCCTCCGCCGCCTCGGCCTCGAGCGCATCGACCTCTTCCAGCTCCACCGCATCGACCCGAAGGTCCCGCTCGAGGACCAGGTCGGGGAGTTGAAGAAGCTGCAGGACGAGGGCAAGATCCGCCACATCGGCCTGTCCGAGGTCTCGGTCGACGACGTCAAGGCAGCCCAGGAGATCGCGACGATCGTCTCCGTGCAGAACCTCTACAACCTGCAGAAGCGCGACGCCGAGGAGCTCCTCGACTGGTCGGAGGAGCAGGGCATCGGCTTCATCCCGTGGTTCCCGCTCGCGACCGGTGGGCTGACCGGCGACGACTCGCCCCTCACCGAGATCGCCGAGCGCAAGGGCGCCACCCCGGCGCAGCTCGCACTGGCCTGGCTGCTGAAGCGGTCGCCCGTCATGCTGCCGATCCCCGGGACGTCGAGCGTCGACCACCTGGAGGACAACCTGCAGGGCGCGACCATCGAGCTGACCGACGAGGAGTTCGAGGAGCTGTCGAAGCTGGGGGAGTAGCCCCGACCGTCCCACGGACTGGAGGCGCGGTGCCGGCTGGCACCGCGCCTCCCGTCCGTCCCGGGCCGTGTCCAGATCGTGACTTGCGTCCCCATACCGCGTATCTACATACTCAGTATGTCCAAGGTGGACAGAACCGGGGGAACGACGATGAGCGTACGGATGGGCGTGCTCGCGCTGCTGGTGGGGGGACCCGGGTACGGGTACCAGCTCCGGGGGGAGTTCGAGCACCGGACCGGGGGTAGCTGGCCGCTGAACATCGGCCAGGTCTACACGACGCTCGACCGCCTGGAACGCGACGGCCTCGTGGCCCGCGGCGACGCCGACGACGACGGCCACGTCGTCTACACGGCGACCGACGCGGGTCGCGAGGAGGTCGCCCGCTGGTTCAGCGAGCCGGTCCCCGCCAAGCGCGGACGGGACGAGCTCGCCATCAAGTTCGCCCTCGCGGTGACCGTGCCCGGCGTCGACGTGCGCCACCTCGTGCAGGTGCAGCGCGGTGCGGCGGTCCGGAACCTGCAGGACCTCACCCGACTCAAGCGTGGGACCGACCCGACGACCGACCTGGCCTGGTCGCTCGTGCTCGAGTCGATGCTGTTCCAGGCCGAGGCCGAGGTCCGCTGGCTCGACCACGTCGAGTCGAGCGTCGCCCGACACCGACCCGCCGAGCACCCCGCGCCGGCCCGCACGAGCGACCCGGCCACCGCCGACGCCGCCACCCGGAGCGCACGGTGAGCGCGGCACCGCTCCTCGAGCTCGACGCCGTGAGCGTCCAGTACGGCTCCGGCGCGAAGGCCGTCACCGCCCTCGCGGGCATCGACCTCTCCGTTCGACGGGGCGAGATGGTCGCCGTGATGGGCACCTCCGGATCGGGCAAGTCGACGCTGCTCGCCTGCGCCGGCACCCTGCTGCCCCCGACCAGCGGCGAGGTCCGCATCGACGGCGACTTCGTGTCCGACCGCCCCGCGAAGGACCTCGCAGCCCTGCGTCGTCGGCTCGTCGGCTTCGTGTTCCAGGACTTCAACCTCATCCCGTCGCTCACCGCCGTCGAGAACGTGGCGCTCCCGCTGGAGCTCGACGGCTGGAAGGCGTCGCAGGCCCGTCGCGCCGCGGAGCTCGCCCTCGACAACGTCGAGCTGGGACACCGCGCCGACGCCTTCCCGGACGACCTGTCCGGCGGCCAGCAGCAGCGCGTCGCCATCGCCCGCGGGGTCGTCGGCGAGCGCCGGCTCGTGCTCGCGGACGAGCCGACCGGCGCACTCGACTCGCAGACCGGCGAGGTCGTCCTCCGGATGCTTCGCAGGCACGTCGACGCCGGCGCCGGCGCCCTGCTCGTCACGCACGACGCCCGGCACGCGGCGTGGGCGGACCGGATCGTGTTCCTGCGGGACGGCCGGGTCGTGGACGAGACCGTCTACACCGGCGTCGAGTCGGCGCTCGTGGACCGGGCCGCGTCGTGAGCACCGGTCGGCGCCGCCGCGGCGCCGGCCCGGCACGGACGGAGGACGTCGCACGCCCGCGACGGACGCCGTTCGCGTTCCGGACGGCCCTGCGGCTCGGACGACGCCTGGCCTTCGCGAAGGCCGGACGGGCCGCACTCATCGTCGCCCTGATCGGCATCCCCACCGCGGGGTTCGCGGGCGTCGCGGTCGTCGTGCAGTCGACGCAGCCGACCACGACCGAGCAGCTCCGCTACGACCTCGGGCACGCCGAAGCGCGGATGACCCGACTGGGTCCGGACCTGCCCGGGATGCGCCAGGACCCGGTGCAGTGGCAGTACACCGAGGCGGCGAAGGGCAGCCCGGTCGCGAAGGCCGAGGGCGACCTCGGGCTCGCGAACGTGCTCGACCACGTCCCGGCGGGAGCGGTGTCCATCCCCGTGACGACCTCCTCCGTCGTGGTCGCCGGGCCGACGGGTCCGGTCGCGCTCCAGGCCGACGAGGGTGCGACGTGGTCGGACGTCCTCGACGGGCACTGGCACGTGCTCGACGGATCCGCACCCGCCGCCCGCGACCAGGTCATGGTCACCCCGGCGACGCTCGAACGGCTGCACGCGTCGATCGGTGACACCGTGGACCTCACCGACCCCGTCACGAAGCGCCTCACGATCACCGGGACGATGCGCGACCTCGCCACCGACCCGGACACGCAGGGGATCTTCCTGCCGTGGGGCACGACGGTGTCGCCCACCACGGGCGAGGACGCAGCCGGTGACACGAGCGTGACGGTCTACCTGGCCGACGACGCGCCGACGTGGTCCGAGATCCGGGAGCTCAACGCGCACGGGATCGTCGTCCAGTCGCGTCCCGTCGTGCTCGACCCGCCCGACCAGCGCTTCCCCGCCGCACAGTTCGGCAGCCCGCTCGGCTGGTACCTCGGCGCGATGGCGCTCCTCGGCGTCTTCGCCATGTTCGAGGTCGCCCTGCTCGCCGGTGCGGCGTTCCTGGTCGGCACCCGCGCGGACACCCGCTCCTACGCCATCGTCACGAGCGTGGGCGGGGACCGCCGCTTCGTCCGGGCGATCGTCGCCGGGTCCGGACTCGTCCTCGGCGTCGCGGGAGCCGTCCTCGGCATCGGACTCGGGACGGGTTCGGGCGTGCTGGCGGTCCGGCTCCTGGACAACGGCAACGTCGCCACGTGGCCGGGGCTGCACGTGCCGCCGCTCCTGCTCCTGTCGATCTTCGGCGCGGCCGTCCTCGCCGGACTCGTCTCGGCCCTCGTCGCCGCCCGCGCCGCGACCCGGATCAACGTCCTGGCCGCACTGCGCGGCAGCGTCCGGCCGGCTGAGCCCACCCGGCGTGCCGAGCGACGGCGACGCGTCTGGGCCCCGGTGCTCATCGCGAGCGGTGCCGTGATGACGCTCGCCTGCGGGGCCGGCGTGCTCCTGCTCAACGACCGGCCGGTCCAGCACGACAGGTGGGCGTGGGTCGCCGGCGCGGGCGTCGCCCTCGGACCGTGCCTCGTGCAGCTGGGCGTCGCGCTGTGCTCCCCGTGGATCCTCACTTTGCTGGCCCGGGTGTCGAGCCGCCTCGGGCTGTCCGCACGACTGGCCGCGCGGGACGCCCGCCGGAACCCGGTGCGCACCGTCCCGGTGCTCGCGAGCGTGATGAGCGTCGTGTTCGTCGCCTCGGTCGCCGTGACCTGGAGTGCGTCGGCACACGCGCAGGCCGTGCGGGACCACGAGTACCGGACCGCCGTCGGGGTGGCCACCGCGACCGTGATGCCGACGGACGACGAGGGCGAACCGACCGGCTACGACGCCGCGTTGACCGCACGTGCGGCGAAGATCGTCGGCGGCGTGCTCGACCACGACCGGGTCCGCGTGCTCGGCGCGGTGCCGGAGATGGCGGGGTCGCGTCCGACCGACATCGTGCTGCCCCACGACTTCGTCGACCGGACCTGTGCGGCGAACAACGCCACGACCTGCTCGCGGTACCTGACCGAACAGGACAGCGGTGCCCCGCACGTCCTGACCGGCACCGTCGACGACTACGCCGTCCTCACCGGGCACCGGCCGTCGGCCGCGGTCCGGGCGGCGCTGGAGTCCGGCGAGGCCGTGTCGCTCTGGCCCGAGTACGTGCACGACGGCGCCGTCCGCCTCGACGCCTACACCGGGCGGACGTGGGACGACCCGACCATCCCGTCCGAGACACGCCCCGACGGGTCGACGATCATCCCGGCGGTCCTCGACGAGCAGACGCCGCGCCTGCAGGTCGGCATCTTCATGACCCGTGCGACGGCGGCGGCGTACGGCGTGCCCGCGGTCGACGGCCTGCTCGTGACGACCCTGCCCGCCCAGCTCACCCCGCAGCAGTGGGACGCCCTGAACTCCGCGTGGCAGGGCCTCGGCGGTGCCGACCGCGACCGCTGGTCCGGGCCGTCGTTCTGGTACGAGACGGGGCCGACGGACGCGCAGGGGATCGTGCGCGTGCTCGTCCTGGCGTTCGCCGCCGCGGTGACGATCGGCGCGACCGCGGTGGCGATCGGGCTCGCCCGGTCCGACGGACGGCGCGACGACGAGGTGCTCGACGCCGTCGGTGCAGCCCCGGTCCTGCGTCGTCGGGTGTCCTCGTGGCAGGCGGCGATCCTCGCGGGCGTCGGCGCGGTGGTCGGGACGCTCCTCGGACTCCTGCCGATCCGCGCGCTGACGCTGCGGTTCACGGCCGGACCGGTCGGCGCGACGCACATGCCCTTCGTCCCGGACTGGCCGGTGCTGGCGCTGCTCGCGGTCGGCCTGCCGCTGCTCGTCACGGCAGGGACGTGGCTGACCGCCGGGCGTGGGCGCCGGGTCGCCGTTCGGCGGACGCCCTGACGTGGGCGATGCTGTGAAGAGCAACGAGGACCCACAGGTGCCGGGCCCGTTCCCCAGGTCGGGGGACTGGTTCCGGACGACGATCCGCGGGATACCTGGAGTCGTGTCCAGCACCCGTCGCACCGTCACCACCGCGGTCATCGTCGCCGCCGCCTGTCTCGTCACCGTCGGCGTCGTGGTCGTCGCCGCTCCCCGGGCCGCCTCGGCCGGCGACCGCACGCCCGTCGCCGTGGCGTCGGCCCCGCCCGAGAGCCGGACGGAGCTCCGCGTGGAGGCCCGGGTCGACACCCGTGTCCCCGTCCGCGAACAGGTCCTGTCCGGCCCGCTCGGCAGCGGCGACCGGACGGGTGCGGTCACGTTCGCGTACGCCGGTGACTCCATCAGCGCCCGGCCGGACTCGTGGCTGCACGCGATCCTGCCCGACACACGGCTGCACGCGGTCGGCGGGTACGCCCACAGCGGCTACCGCTCCGACCAGGTGCTCCACGAGATCGGCCCCGTCCCCGACGCACAGGTCCTCGTCGTGGAGCTCGGGACGAACGACGTGAACCAGGCGGTGCCCACCGCGACGACGGTGGCGGACATCGACGCCCTCGTCGGCAAGGTCGGCGCCGAACACGTCCTGGTCATGGCCGAGCCGCCCGCCGACCACACCACGAGCCGCTGGGGCGCCGACCGACGGACCGGCCAGCTCGTGCTGAGCCGTGCCCTCCGTGCGGACGCCGAGGCGCACGGCTGGTCGTACGTCGACCCGTTCACGACGCTGCGGCAGCCGGACGGCGCCTGGGAACCCGGGACGACCCCCGACGGCATCCACGGCACCGCCGCCGCGAACGTCGTCGTCGCGCGGGCGATGGCCGGAGCGATCGAGGCAGCCGCCCGCTGACGGCGGTCAGTCCGGTACGCAGAAGGACTCGACGTCCACGTGCACCCCGTCGAGACCGCCCCCGAGCCGCATCCGCTCGACCGCGGCGTCCTCGGTCACCGGCATGACGAGGTCCGTGCCCATCCCGCGGTCGACCGCCGCGTAGCCGGAACGCACCCAGCCGCGGAGCACGCGCGGCGCCGTGTCCTGCGGTCGCACCGACGGCAGGACGAGCGAGCCGGTCCACCGCCGACCACCCTCCGGGCACGCGGTCGGCGTGAGGACGACCGCCGGCGGGGTGGCTGCCGCCGGGGTCGGTGACGACAGGTCGTCGAGCGGCCCCGCCCACCCGATCGTGTCCTCCAGCAGCGCCCGGGTCCCGGACTCGACCGCGGCGGGCGACCGGGTGGTCGACGTCACCGGCACGGGACCGGGCCACTCCGGTGCCGGCGTGGCGGCCGCAGTCGGGGTGGCGGGGTCGGCGACCACCGGCAGCAGCCCGGCGTCCGGGGGCCCGCTGCCCTGGCTCACGGTGGCCACGACGAGGAGGACGGCGAGCCCGACCCCGACGGTCGCGTCCGCCGGCCACAGCGAGACGACGTCCGGCCGGTCGTCCTCCTCGAGCCGGCCCAGTCGACGCCAGCGCAGCGTCAACGCCGTCGCGAGCAGCCCCGCACCGACGACGGCGAACGGCACGACGAGCACTGCCGGGGGCAGGCCGAGGCCGATCGCCCACCACGTGGCGGGCAGGGCGGTGGCGACCGCGAGGGCGAGGTAGGCGCCGGCGGTGAGCCGCGCCTCCCGGCCGGTGAGCTGCAGGGAGGGAGGACGGCGACGCCGGGCCACGCCGACCACTGCCGCGACACCGCCGTTGACCGCGACCCCCAGCCGGCCGAGCCCGAGGCCGACCCACTGCGACCAGTTCCGGTCCTGGTCGTACGGCCGCGACTCGTCGCCCACCGGGTACCGCGTGTCCCCGGCGAGGTGCAGCAGCCAGAGCACGCCGACGATCCCCACGGCGAAGAGCACCCAGGACCACCGCGGGGGCCGCAGCCGCCGCAGGGCCGCCGCGGCGAACAGCACCGACGCGGGCATCAGCACCAGCAGCGCCGTGCCGGCGATCGTGTCGAAGGTGCCCGGTGCCATGCCGCCGACGCTAGGGCGGGACGTCCCGTGCGCGGTGGTCGACCACACGGACTGGGTCCGGACACAGCGGCACGGTGCGGGCACGCCGGCACCGCTGGACGTTCTGCGCACCGGGCTCCCACGCCCAGGCGATTCCCGAGCGGTCCGTGTGCAATCGACGCACCAACCGGGAGGTACACCGTGGACAACACCCGTCGACTCCGCATCGCGTCCGCCGCCGGCCTGGCGGCCGCGGTCTCGCTCGTCCTGGCCGCGTGCACCGACGGCTCCTCCGGCTCCTCGCGCAGCGGCGGGGCGTCGAGTTCGGTCGCGACCCCGCCCGCCACCGCCGCTGCCGGGCAGGTGGTGCTCGACGGGCCCAACGACCGACGTCCTCACCGGGATCGAGGCCCCCTGGTCCGTGGTCCGCACGGGCGAGGACGGCGACGCGTTCGTCAGCGAACGCGACTCCGCACGCATCCTCGAGCTCCGCGACGACGGCTCGACCCGCGAGGTCGGGACGGTGGACGGCGTGCGGCACGGCGGCGAGGGCGGGCTGCTCGGGCTCGCCCTGCACGACGGCGACCTGTTCGTGTACTCGACGGCGGACGCGGGGAACCGGATCCAGCGGTACGACCTCACCGGGAGCGCGGGGTCGTGGGCGCTCGGTGACGCGACGACGATCATCGACGACCTGCCGGCGAACACGTTCCACGACGGCGGCCGCATCGCCTTCGGCCCGGACGGGATGCTCTACGCGAGCGTCGGCGACGCGGGGAACCGCAGCGAGGCGCAGGACCGGGACTCCTGGCGGGGAAGATCCTGCGGCTCGAGCCGGACGGCAGCGTGCCCGACGACAACCCGTTCGACGGCTCCCCGGTCTGGAGCACCGGGCACCGCAACGTGCAGGACTGGGGTGGGCCTCGGACGCACGATGTTCGCGTCGGAGTTCGGGGAGGACACCTGGGACGAGCTGAACGTCATCGAACCCGGGGCCGACTACGGGTGGCCCGAGGTCGAGGGCACCGGCGGCGAGGACCAGGGGTTCGTCGACCCGTGCAGCAGTGGTCCACCGACGAGGCCTCGCCGAGCGGCCTGGCCGTCGTCGGGGACACCGTCTTCGTCGCCAACCTGCGGGGCGAGGTGCTCCGGGCGGTCCCGGCGTCCGACCCTCGACGGCGACGGAGTACTTCGCGGGGGAGTTCGGCCGGATCCGCACGGTGCTGGCCGGTCCGGACGACACCCTCTGGTTCGTCACGAACAACACCGACGGACGCGGGTCGCCCCAGGACGGCGACGACCGGATCGTCGCCGTCCCCACCCGGGTCGGCTGAGCGCGGAGCGCCGGCCGCATCGGCTGAGCACGGAGCACCGGCCGGGTCGGCTGAGCGCGGAGCGCCGGCCGCATCGGCCTGAACGCGGAGCGCCGGCCGGGAGGCGCGGTGCCGGTCGGCAGCGCGCCGACCGCTGGTCGCGTGCGTGCCGGGTACCGGTGGGGACCCTCGGGCGGTACGAGACGCCGTAGCGTGGTCGGCATGGCGACGAGCGACGCGGGCACGGGGATGACGCCGACGCGGACGGTGCTGTTCGCCGTCGCGGGCGGCGCGGCCGTCGGCAACCTCTACTGGGCGCAGCCGCTCCTCGACGACATCGCGCGTCGCTCGGCACGTCGGTGTCCCGCGCCGGGCTGCTCGTGACGCTGACCCAGGGTCGGGTACGCCGTCGGCATCCTGCTCGTCGTGCCGCTCGGCGACGTGCTCGACCGACGGCGGCTGATCCCCGGCGTGCTCGTCGCGTCGGCGGTCGCGCTCCTCTTCGCTGCTGTCGCCCCGACGTTCGCGGTCCTGCTCGTCGCCCTCGCGCTCGTCGGGCTGACGACCGTGGCGGGCCAACTCCTCATCCCCCTCGCCGGTGACCTCGCCGACCCGGCGTCCCGTGGCCGGGTGGTCGGTGCGGTCGCGTCGGGCGTGCTGACCGGGATCCTGGTCTCGCGGACGGTGAGCGGTCTCGTGGCGGACGCGTTCGGGTGGCGGACGGTGTACGTGCTCGCCGCCGTCGCGGCGCTCGTGCTCGCGGCGCTGCTCCGGCGCTCCCTCCCCGACCTCGCGCGCCGGGACCGCCTGCCGTACCCGGCCCTGATCGCCTCGGTGTTCCGTGCCGTCGGCGAGCACCGGGCCGTCCGTGTGACGCTCGTCGTCAGCGCGACGGTGTTCGCCGTGTTCACGATGTTCTGGACGGCCCTGACGTTCCTGCTCAGTGCACCGCCGTACGGGTACCCGCCGAGCGCGATCGGTCTCGTCGGGCTGGCCGACTGGCCGGGGCGGTCGCCGCACAGCGCGTCGGGAGGCTGCACGACCGCGGGCTCTCCGTCCCCGTGACCGGCGCCGCGATCGCCCTCGTGCTCGTCTCCCTCGTCGTCGCGGGGGTCGGTGCCCGTTCGATCGTCGTCGTGGTCGTGGCGGTGGTCCTGCTCGACGTCGGCGTGCAGGCCGCGAACGTCCTCAACCAGACCCGGCTCTTCGCGGTGGACCCGGCCGCCCGCAGCCGGCTCAACACGGCGTTCGTCACCGGCAACTTCACCGGCGGTGCGATCGGTTCGGCGCTGGCGTCGGTGCTGTGGACGACGGGCGGGTGGACGGCGGTCACGGTCGGTGCCGCCGTCCTGGTCGGTTCGCCCTCACGGTGTGGACGGTCCACCGCCACCGGGGGCTGGTCGTCCCCGACGCCCGCTGAGACCGCCTCAGCCGACGACGGCGCGGGCCGCCTCCGCCGCCGCTGCGCCGAGCTCCTCGGCCGGTCGCGCGAGCAGCTCCTTCACGAAGCGGGAGTCGTCGTCGGCGAGCACCTCGTACGCGCCGCTCGCCACCCCGTCGTACGCCTGCGCGACGACGTCCTCGGGGCGGGACTTCGGCACGTCGAAGCGGGCACCCATCGCGGTGTCGACCATGCCGACGATGAGACCGGTCACGGTGGTGCCCTGCCCGGCGAGCTCGACACGGAGGCCGTTGGTCGCCGACCACGCCGCGGCCTTGGACGCCGCGTAGACCGTGGGCAGCGGGGTCCACGCCGCCAGGGAGAGCACGTTCAGCACGGCTCCGCCGCCGTTCGCGGCGAGCACCGGGGCGAAGGCCGCGGACACCCGGATCGTCCCGAAGGTGTTCGTCGCGAAGACCTGCTCGAGCACGTCGTCGGCGGGGTCGGCGATCGAGGCGTCCGACGCCGGGGCGATGCCGGCGTTGTTGACGAGCAGGTCGACGTCGCTGGCGGTGCGGGCAGCGGCGGCGATGGACGCCGGGTCGGTCAGGTCGAGGGCGATCGGCACGACCCGGTCGTCGTCCCAGGTCCGGGGCGTGCGGGCGGCCGCGTAGACCCGGCGGGCGCCGCGCTCGAGTGCCTGTCGGACGAACTCGGTGCCGAGACCCCCGTTCGCTCCGGTGACGAGGACGACGCGGTCGTCGAGCTGTTCGGTCATGATCACTCCTGCAGTACGCTGGTCGAAGAAACGGGGATGCTCCCCGGATCATTTTTGTGGGGACGGTCCCCACTTCTGTCAAGCAGGCCCCGAGGAGTCCCGTGCGCGCCGACGCCCGCCGCAAACCGCGATGCGATCCTCGCCGCTGCCGCGCGGTCTTCGACGAGGACGGCATCCTCGCCCCCATCGACGGCATCGCCACCCGCGCCGGGGTCGGGAACGCGACGCTCTACCGGAACTTCCCGACGCGGGACGACCTGCTCGCGGCGGTGATGACGACACCGTGCGCGCGGTCATCGAGGAGTCGGCGGACCTCGACGCCTGGCACCCGACGCGGCGCTGCGGGAGTGGATGTTCCGGCTCACCTGGGAGCTGCGGGTCTGGCAGAACCTGCCGACCTGCATCGCGGACGCCATCGACGACGAGGACTCGCCGGTGCGCACCGTCTGTGCACGCCTCACCCGCCCGGACCGGCGAGCTGCTCGAGCGGGCACAGCGCGACGCAGGAGCGGCCGCGGCGGTGGACGCCGGGTCGCTGTTCGAGCTGCTGACCACCCTGTCCTGGGGCGTCGACCGCTTCGGCGACGACGAGGCGCGGGCACGCCGACGGGTCGCGTTCGCCACCACCGGGGTGCTGGCCCGGGCCTGACCCTCGGCCCGGCCGGACCCCGGCCCGTTCGGCACCGGGCCCGGGCCGGCAGGCACCGTCAGGCGACGAGGGGTCGCGCCGTCACCACCTGCCCGTGGTCGACCAGCCACCGCACGGCGTCGAGCACGGTCTCCTCGGCCCGTGTACGCGGGCTCGTACCCGAGCAGCCGCCGGGCCTTCTCGACGCTGAACACCTGCTGCGGGAGAGGTGCTCCCAGCTCGCGTCGGCGTGCTCCGGAGCCGTGGTGTCGCGGAACCGGTCCCACGTCACGGGGTCGAGCCGCGCCTCCTGGCCGAACCACGACGCGACCAGGTGGGCGTACCCGCGCACCGTGAGCGCCGTCGGGGCGGTCACCCAGAAGTCCTCCCCGGCTGCGGCGTCCCGGTGCGCGACCGCCCGCTCGAACGCCTGCGCGACGTCGTCGGCGTGCACGTGCGCCATGGTCTCGGCGCCGAGCCCGGGGACCTCGACCGGGTCGCCCGCGGACAGCCGGTCAGCACGGACGTGTCGAGGTTCCCGAGCGGGCCGATCGGCACCCACCCCGGACCGCTGATGTGGCCCCGGGTGCAGCGACGTCGTCACGACACCTCCCGAGGCGGTCTCCTCGCGGAGCATCCGGGCGATCGCGTCCTTCTGCTCGCCGTACTCGCCGGACGGCGGCGTGCTGCCCCCGCCGTCCCCCTCCGTGATCGGCAAGCACGTGGGACAACCCGGCGCGCCAGATCGACCCACAGTGCACCAGGTGCGTGTCCGATCCCCGGAGCGCGTCGACGAGTGCCTGCGCGGACCCGAGCGTGAAGCAGACGAGGTCGACGACGGCGTCGGCGTGGAGGGCGGCGATCCGGTCGCCGAACGTCCCGTCGCGGTCCTCCTGCTCGCGGTCCGCCGTGACGCGCTCCACCTGATCCCACTCCGGGGACTCCGTGTAGGGCGCGCTGCTCCCGCGCGTGATCGCGACGACCCGGTGCCCCGCGCGGACGAGCCGGGGGACGAGGAAGGTGCCGATGTGGCCGGTGGCTCCGATGACGACGATGTCCATGCCGGCCACGCTAGGCCGACGTGCGCGCCGGAGGAATGTTCCGAC
>JAIUJO010003501.1:0-2500 GCA_023846275.1 Vanilla planifolia
TTCTTCTTCTTCTTCTTCTTCCTCTTCTTCTCCTTCTTCTTCTTCTTCTTCTTCTTCTTCTTCTTCTTCTTCTCTTTTTCTTCTTCTTCCTTCTTCATCTCCTCCTTTCTTCTCCGCCTTCTTCATCTCCTTCATCTCCTTCATCTCCTTCTTCTTCTTCTTTCTTCTTCTTCCACTTCTTCCACTTCTTCTTATCTGTTCTTCTTCTTCTTCTCTTCTTGTCCAACTTCTTCTCCTTCTTCATCTCCTTCTTCTCCTTTCTTTCTCTCTTCTTCTTCTTCTTCTTCTTCTTCCTCCTCCTCTTCATCTTCCTCTTCGCTTCTCCTTTCCCTTCTTTTCCATCTTCTTCTCCTTCTTCCCCTTAATCTTCTATTTATTCTTCTTCTTCTACCTTTTCTTCCTCTTCTTCTCTTCTTTCCCTTCTTCCTCTTCTTTTTCTTTTTTCCTCATCATCCTTTTCTTCTTCTTCTTCTTTTTCTACTACCACTACAACTTCTTCCTCTTCTTCTTCTTTTTCTTCTTCTTCTTCCACCTTTTGCTTCTATTTCTTCTTCTTCTTCTTCTTCTTCTTCTTCTATTCTGTTTCTTCTACTTCTTTTCTTCTTCTTCTTCTTATGCTTCTTCTTTTACTTCTACTTCTAATTTTTCTTCTTCTTCTTCTTCTTCTTCTTTTTCTTTCTTTTCTTCTTCTTTTTCTTCTTCTTCTTCCTCTTCCTCTTCTTCCCCTTCTTCTTCTTTCTCTTCTTCTTCTTCCTCTTCTTCTTCTTCGTGTTCTTCTTCTCTTCTCCACCTTCTTCTTCTTCTTCTTCTTCCCCACCTTCTTCTTCTTCATCACCTTCTTCTTCATCTTCTTCTTCTTCATCGTCTTCTTCTTCTTCTTCTTCTTCTTCTCGTACTACTACTTCATCATCATCGTCTTCTTCTTCTTCTTCTTCTTCTTTGCCTTCTTCTTCTTCTTCCTCTTCTTCCTCTTCCTCTTCTTCCTCTTCTTCTACTTCATCTTCTTCTTCTTCTTCCTCTTCTTTGTTTTAATCTTCAAACTTCTTGTTCCTCATCTTCTTCTTCTTCCAGTTCTTCTTCTTCCTCCTCTCTCTTCTTCTTCTTCTTCTTCTTATTGTGCTTTTTCTTCTTCTTCTTCTTCTTCTTCTTCTTGTTTTGCTTCTCTTCTTCTTCTTCTTCTAATACTTCTACTTCTTCTACTTCTTCTTTGTCTTTCTCTTCTACTTCTTCTACTTTCTTCTTCCTCTTCTCTTCTTCTTCGTCTACTTCTTCTTCTTCTTCTTCTCCTTCTCCTTCTCTCTCCTTCCTCCTTCTCTGTCTCCTTCACCTTCTTCTTCTTATCCTTCTTCTTCTACTACTTCTTATTCTTCTTCTTCTTCATCATCTAATTTCTTCAGCTACTTCTTCTTCTTCTTCTTCATCTATTTCTTTAAGTTCTTCTTCTTCTTCTTTTTTTGCTTCTTCTTCTTGTTCTTCTTGTCCTTCTTCATCTCTTCTTCCTCTTTTTTTTGTTATTCTTCTTCTTATTTTTCTTCATCTTCTTGCACTTCTTCTTGTACTTCTTCTCCTTATTCTTCTTCTTCTTCGACTTCTTCTACTTCTTCTTCTTCTACTTCTTCTACTCTTACTTCTTCTACTTCTTCATCTTTTTCTTCTCTTCATCTTCTTCTTTTACTTCTGGTTCTTCTGCTTCATTCACTTCTTCTTACGCTTCTTCTGCTTCTACCTTTTCTTCTTCTTCATTGTCATCTTCTCCTTCTTCTTTTTCTTCTTCTTCATTTTTTCTTCTTCCACTTCTTCCCCATCTCCTACTTGCTCTTCTTCTTCTTTCTCTTCTTCTTCCCCTTCTTCTCCTTCGTCTTCTTCTTCTTCTTCTTCTTCTTCTTTTTCTTCTTCTTCTTCCCCTTCTTCTCCTTCTTCTTCTCCTTCTTCACCTCCTTCTTCTTCATCTTCTTCTTCTTCTTCTTGATCTTCTTTTTCTTCTTCTTCCTCTTCGTCTTCTTCTTCTTCTCCTTCTTCTCATCATCTTTTCTTCTTCTTCTTCTTTCATCTAATTATTTCCTTCTTCTTCTTCATCATCTTCTTATTCTTCTTCCTCATCTTCTTCCACTTCTTTTTCTTCTTCTTCTTTGTCTTTTTCGTCGTCTTCTACGTCTTCATCTTCTTCTTGGTCTTCTTCTTCTTCGTCATGTTCATCTTCTTCTTCTTCGTCTTCTTCTTCTTCTTCCTCTTCTTCATCTTCTTCTTCTTCTTCTCTTCTTCTCCGTCTTCTTCTTCTTCCTCTTCCCCTTCTTTGTCTTCTTCTACTTTGTCTTCTTCTCTTCTTCTTCGACTTCTTCTTCTTGATCTTCTTCTTCTTCTTCATCTTTTTCTTCTACTTCTTTTTCCTTCTTCTTCTTCTTCTTCTTCTTCTTCATCTACATCTTCTTCTTCTTCTACTTTTTCTTCTTCGTCTTCCTCTCCTTCTTCGTCATCATCTTCACCTTCTCCCTTCTTCTTC
>JAIUJO010003501.1:22500-27975 GCA_023846275.1 Vanilla planifolia
TTTCTTCTTCTTCCTCTACTACTACAACTTATTTTTCTTCTTCTTCTTCCTCTTCTTCCTCTTCTTTTCTTATACTTCATCTTTAACTTCTTCTTCTTCTTCTTTTTCTTCTTGTTCTTCTCCTTCTCCTTCTTCTCCTCTTCCTTCTTCTTCTTCTCAATCTTCTTCTTCTACTACTAACTACTTCTCTTTCATCTTCTTCTATTATTTCTTCTTTTACTTCTTCTTTTACATATTCTTCTTTGTCTTCTTCTGCTTCTTCTTCTTCTCCTCCTTAAACCACTACTTTTTTCTTCTTCTAGTTCTTCATCTTTTTCTTCTTCTTCTTCTATCCTTCTTCTTTTGCTTCTTCTTTTTCTTCTTCTTCTCTTCTTCTTCTTCAATTTTTTCTTCTTCTTTTTCTTTTTCTTCTTCTCTTTCTTCTTCCTCTTCTTCTTCTTCTTCTTCTTTTTCCACTTCTCCTTCTCCTTCTTCATCTTTTGCTTCTTCTTCTTCTTCTTCTTTTTCCACTTCTCCTTCTCCTTCTTCATCTTTTGCTTCTTCTTCTTCTTCTTCTTCTCCTTCTTCTTCTTCTCCTTCTTCTCTTCTTCTTATTGTTCCTCTTCTATTACTTTATCTTCTTTTTATTCTTCTTCTCCTTTTTCTCCTTCTTCTTCTTTGTCTTATTCTTCTTCTTCATTTTATTTTTTCTTCTTCTTCTTCTTCTTCTTCTTCTTCTTCTTCTTCGTCTTCCTCTTCTTCTTCACGGTCTTCTTCTTCTTCTTCTTGTTCTTCTTCATCGTCTTCTTCTTCTTCTTCTTCTTTTTCGTCGCCTTCCTGTTCTTCTTCTTCTTCTTCTCTTCTTCTTCTTCTTCTTCGTCTTCTACTTCTTCTTCTTCTTTGTCTTCTTCTTCTTCTTCTTCGTCTTTCTCTTCTTCTTCTTCTTCTTCTTCTTCGTCTTCTTCTTCTTCTTCTACTACTTCTTCTTCTTCTTCTTCGTCTTCTTCTTTTTCTTCGTCTTCCCCCTTCTTCTTTTTCTTCTTCTTCTTTTTATTCATCATCATCTTCTTCTTCTTTTTCGTCATCTTATTCTTCTTCTTCTTAATCATCATCATCATCGTCATCATCTTCTTCTTCTTCTTCTTCTACTTCATCTTCTTCTTCTACTTCTTCTTTTTCTTCTTCTTCTTCTTCTACAACTTCTTCTTCGTCTTCTTCTTCTTCTACAACTTCTTCTTCTTCGACTTCTTCTTCTTCTTCTTCATCTTCTTCTTCTTCTTCGTCTTCGTCTTCATCTTCTTTTTCTTCTTTGTCTTCGTCTTTTTCTTCGTCTTCTTCGTCTTTGTCTTCTTCTTCTTCTTCTTCTTCGTCTTCTTCTTCTTCATCTTTTTCTTCTTCTTCCTCTTCTTCTTCTATTACTTCTTCCTCCACTTCTTCCTCTTCTTCTTCTTCTACCTCTTCTTCCTCTTCTTCTTCTTCTTCTTCTTCTTTTTCCTCATCATCTTCGTCTTCCTCTTCTTCTTCTTCTTCTTCTTCTTCTTCTTCTTCTTCTGCTTCTTCTCCTTTTTCTTCTCCTTCTTCTCCTTCTTCTTCTCCTTCTTCTCCTTCTTCTTCTTCTTCATTTTCTTCCTCTTCTTCTTCTTGTACTTCTTCATCTTCCTCGTGTTCTTCCTCTTCTTCTCTTTCTTCTTCTTCTTCTCTTATCCTTCTTCTCCTTCTTCTTCTTCTTCTTCTTTGTCTTCTTCTTCTTCTTCTCCATCTTCTTGATCTTCTTCTTCTTCTACTCCTTCTTCCTCTTCTTCCTCTTCTTTCTCTTCTTCTTCTTCTTCCTCTTCTTGTTGTTCTTCTTCTTCTGCTTCTTATATTTTTTCTTCCTCTTCTTGTTTTTTTTTTCTCTACCAACTTCTTCTTCTTCTTTTTCTTCTTCAACTTTTTTTTCTAAAACTTCTTCTTATACTTATTCCTCTTCCTCTATTGCTTCTTCACCTTCTGCTTCTCCTTTTTTTTTCTCTTCTTCCACTTCTTCTTTTTCTTCTTCTCCTTCTTCTTCTTATTCTTCTTCTTCTTCTTCTTCTTCTTCTTCTTGGTCTTTTCATCTTTTGTTTCTTCTTTTTCTTCTTTTTCTTCAATTCTTCTTTTTATCTTCTTCTTCTTCTTCTACTACTTCTCTTTTTCTTCATCTTCTCCTTCTTCTTCATCATTTCATCATCGTCTACTACTACTACTACTAATACTATTTCTACATAAAGTTCTACAGTTTCTTCTTCGTCTCCTTCTTCTTCTTCTTCTTCTTCTTCTTCTTCTTCTTTGTCTTCTTTTTCTTCTTCTTCTTCTTCTTCCTCAACTTCTTCTTTTTCATCTTCTTCTTCTTATACTTGTTCTTTTTCTTCTTCATCTTCTTCTACTTCTTCTTCTTCCTGTTCTTCTTTTTCATCTTCTTGTACTTCTTCTTCTTCTTCTCTTCTTCTTCTCCTACTTCTTCTACACCATCATCATCATCTTCTTCTTTTTCTTCTTCTTCTTTTTTCCTCATCTTCTTCTTCTTCTTCTTCATCTCCTTCTTCTTTTTCATCTTCTTCTTCTTCATCTTTTTCTTCTTCATGAACTTCGTCTTCTACTACTACTTTTTCTTCTTCTTCTTCTTCTTCTTCTTCTTCTTCTTCTTCTTCTTCTTCTACATCTTTTTATTTTTCTTCTTCTTCCTCTACTACTACAACTTATTTTTCTTTTTATTCTTCCTCTTTGTCTTCTTCTTCTTCTTCTTCTTCTCCTCCTCCTCCTCTTCCTTCTTCTTCTTCTCCATCTTCTTCTTCTACTACTACTACTTCTCTTTCATCTTTTTCTATTATTTCTACTTTTACTTCTTCTTTTACATATTCTTCTTTGTCTTCTTCTGCTTCTTCTTCTCTCTCCTTAAACCACTACTTTTTCTTCTTCTAGTTCTTCATCTTTTTGTTCTTCTTCTTCTATCCTTCTTCTTTTCCTTCTTCTTTTTCTTCTTCTTCTCTTTTTCTTCTTCAATGTTTTCTTCTTCTTTTTCTTTTTCTTCTTCTCTTTCTTCTTCCTCTTCTTCTTCTTCTTCTTCTCTTCTTCCTCTTTCTCCTTCTCCTTCTTCTTCTTTCGCTTCTTCTTCTTCTTCTTCTTCTTCTCCTTCTTCTCTTCTTCTTATTATTCCTCTTCTATTACTTTATCTTCATTTTCTTCTTCTTCTTCTTCTTCTCCTTCTTCTTCTTTTTCATCTACTTATTCTTCTACTTCTTGTTCTCCTTCTTCTTCTACTGCTACTTGTACTTCTTCTTCCTCATCTTCTTCTTCTCCTTCTTCATCTTCTTCATCTTCTTCTTTTTGTTCAACTTCTAGATCATCTTCTTCTACTTCTTCTTCTTCTTCCCTTCCTCTTTTTCTTCTTCTTCTTCTTCTTCTTCTTCTATATGTTCCTCTGCTTCTTTTTGTTCTACTTCTTCTTCTTCATCATCATCTTCTTCTTCTTCTACCACTTCTTGTTCTTCTTCTTCGACCACTACTTCTTCTTCTTCTTCTACATCTTCTCTTCTTCTTCTTCGTCTTCTTCTCTTCGTCTTCTTCTTATTCTTATTCTTCTTATTAGTTTTCTTCTTCTTCTTCTTTTTCTTCTTCTACTTCTTGTTCTTCTTCAACTTTTTCTTCCCCTTCTTTGTCTTCTACTTCTATTACTTCTTTTTCTTCTTTTTCTTCTTATCTTCCTCTTCTTCTTCCACTTCTTCTCTTTCATTTTCTTTTACTTCTTGTCCTTCTTCTGAATCTTCTTCTTCGTCTTCTATTATCTCCTTTTTCTTCCTCTTTTATTTCTTTTTCTTCTTTTTCTTTTTATTCTTCTTGTTCTCCTTCTTCTTATTCTTTTTCTTCTACTTCTTATTCTCCTTCTTCTTCTTCTTCATCTCCTTCTTCTTCTTCTTCCTCTTCTTCTTCTTCTTCTTCTTCCTCTTCTTCTTCATCTTTTTCATCATCTTCTTCTTCTTCTACTACTACTATTATGACTACTTCTTCTCCCACTTCTTTTTTTTTCTTCTTCTTCTTTTTCTTCAACAACTACTACTACGACTATTTCTTCGTCTTCATCTTCTTCTTCTTCTTCTTCTTCTCTTTCCTGTTCTTCAACTACTACTACTACTGCTTCTTCTTCATCATAATCATCATCATCTTCTTCTTATTCTTCCTCATCTTCTTCTTCTTCTTCATCTTCTTCTTCTTCTTTCTACTTCTTCTTCTTCTTGTTCTTCTTCTTCTTCTTCTTCTACTACTACTAGTAATACTGCTACTACTACTAGTATTACTACCTCATCATAATCTTGTTCTTCTTCTTCTTCTTATTCTTCTACAACTTATCGTTCTTCGTCTTCTTCCTCTTCTTCTTCTTCTACTATTCCTTATTCTTCTTCAACCCTAGTACTACTTTTTCTCCTTCTTCTTCTTCTACTATTTCTTCTTCTACTACTATTTCTTCTTCTTTTTCCTCTTCTTCTTCTTCTTCTTCTTCTTTTTCATCTTCAACTACTTCTTTTTTTTCCTCCTTGTTCTTCTTCTTTTTCTTCAACTTCTTCTTGTTCTCTTGCTTCTTCTTCTACTCTACTTCTTCTTCTACTTCTTCCTCTTCTTCTATTACTATTTCTTGTTCATTTTCTTCTAATTATTATTATTCTTCTTTTTCTTCTTCTTTTTCTTCTTCTTCTTCTTTTTCCTCTTCCTCTTTTAGTTCTCCTTAATCTACTTCTTCTTCTTCTTCTTCTTCATCTTCTTCATCATCATCATCTTCATCTTCTACTACATTTTCTTCTTCATCAACTTTTTCTTCTTCTTCTACTTCTTTTCCTTCTTTTTCTTCTTCTCCTTCTCCTCCTTCTTTTTCTCCATTTTCTTCATCTTGTTCTTATTCTTCTTCCTTTCTTCATCTTCTTCTTCTTCTTCTTGTTCTTCTTCTTCTTCTTCTTCTACTTCTTCTTCTTCTTGTTCTTCTTCTTCTTCTTCTTCTTCTGTTTCCTCTTCTTCATCTTCTATTTTTTGTTCTTCTTTTTCTTCTTATTCTTCTTCTTCTCCTTCTTCTTCTTTTTCTTCTACTTCTTCTTCTTCTCCTTCTTCTTCTTCTTCTATTTTTTCTTCTTCTTCTTCTTCTTCCTCCTCTTCCTCTTCTTTTTTCTTCTTCTTCTTCTTCTTCGACTTCCACTTCTTGTTCTTCTTTTTCATCTTCTTCTTCTTCATCTTCTTCTTCATCTAGTTCTTCTTCTACTATTGAAACTACTTCTTTTACTATTTCTTACACCACTTCTTCTTCTTCTTCTTGTTCAACTACTACCACTACGACTACTAAATCATCTTCTTCTTCTTCTTCTTCTTCTTTTCTTTCCACTTCTTCAACTATTACTTCTTCATCTTCTTCTTCTTCTTCTACTGCTACTATTACAACTTCTTCTTCTTCTTCTTCTTCTTCTTCTTACACTTCTTCTTCTTCTTCTTCTTCTT
>JAIUJO010002968.1:2500-5000 GCA_023846275.1 Vanilla planifolia
TCTTCTTCTACTTTTTCTTCTATTTCTTTTTCTTCCTCTTTTTCTTCTTCTTCTTCTTCTTATCCCCCCTCTTCTACTTCTTTTTATTAGTCGTCCTCATCTTCTTCTTCTTCTTCACGTTAGTCTTCTTCCTCTTTTTCTTCTTCTACTTTTTCTTCCTCTTCTTGTTCTTCTTCCTCTTCTTCTTCTTCTTCATAATCATCTTCTTCTTCTTCTTCATCTTCTTCTTCTACTACTACTACTTCTTCTTCTTCTTCCACTTTTTTTTCTTGCTCATCTTCTTCTTCAACTTCTTCTTCTTCCTCTTCTTCTTCTTCTTCTTCTTCTTCTTCATCATTTTCTTTTGCTCATTCTTCCTCTTCGTTTTCATCTTCTTCACCTTCTTCATCTTGTTCTTATTCTTCTTCTTCTTCTTCTTCTTCTTCTTTATCTTCTTCTTCTTCTTCATCATCTTCTTCTTCTTCTTCTTCTACTTCTTCTTCTTCTCCTTCTTTTTCTACTTCTTCATCATCTTCTTCTTCTTCATCAATATCTTCTTCTTATTATTTTTCTTCTTCCTCTTCTTCATCATGTTCTTGTGCTTCTTCTTCTTCTTCTTCTTCTCCTTCTTCTTATTCTTCTTCATCTTCTTCCTCTTCATCTACTTCTTCTTCTTCCACTTCTCCTTCATCTTCTTCTTCTTCTTCTTTTTCTTCTTCTTCTTCTTCTTCATCTTCTTCTTCTTGTTCTTCATCATCATCTTGTTCTGCTTATTCTTCTTCTTCCTCTTCATCTTCTTCATCTTCTTCTTCTAGTTCTTCTTCATCTTCTTCTTCTTCTTCTTCTTCTTCTTATTTTACTTCTTCTTCTTCTTCATCTTCTTCTTCTTCTTCTTTTTCTACTTCTTCTTCTTCTTTTTCTACTTCTTCTTCTTCTTCTTTTTCTTTTTCTTCTTATTATTTTTATTGTTATTCTTATCATTATTATTATTATTATTATTATTATTATTATTATTATTATTATTGTTATTCTTCTTCTTCTTCTTCTATAACTAATTTTTCTTCTTCTTCTTTGTCTTTATCTTCATCTTCTTCTTCTTCTTCTACTCCTTCTTCTTCTTCTTCTTCTTCTTCTTCTTCTTCTGTTTCTTCTCTGCCTTCTTCTCTGCCTTCTTCTTCTTCTTCTTCTTCTTCTCCTCCTCCTCCTCCTCCTTCTTAATCATTATCTTCCCCTTCAACTTCTTCTTCTTCTTCTTCTTCCACTTCTTCTTTTTCTTCTTTTCTTCTTCTTCTTCTTCTTCCACTTCTTCTTTTTCTTCTTTTCTCCTTCATCTTCCCCTTCAACTTCTTCTTCTTCTTCTTCTTCCACTTCTTCTTTTTCTTCTTTTCTTCTTCTTCTTCTCCTTCCTCCTCCTTCTTAATCATCATCTTCCCCTTCAACTTCTTCTTCTTCTTCTTCTTCCACTTCTACTTTTTCTTCTTTTCTTCTTCTTCTTCTCCTTCCTCTTCTTCTTCTTTTTCTTCTTTTTCTTCTTCTTCTCCTCCTTCTCCCTCTTCTTCTCCTTTTCCTTCTTCTCCTCCTTGTTCTTTTTCTTCTTCTTCGTCTTCATCATCCTCTTCTTCTTCTTCTTCTTCTTCTTCTTTTTCCTCTTCTTCCTCTTCTTCTTCTTCTTCTTCCTCATCTTCTTCTTCTCCTCCTCCTTGTAATTCTTCTTCTTCTTCTTTTTCTTGTCCTTCTTTTTCCTCTTCATCATCTTCTTCTTCATCTTCTTCATACTTTTCTTTTTCTGCATCATCATCTTCTTCATGTTCTTCCTCCTCATATTCTTCTTTTTTCTCTTCTTCTACTTCCTCCTCTTCTTCTTATTCTTGTTCTTTTCCTTGTTCTTCTTCTACTTCTAATTCCACTTCTTCTTCTTCTTCTTTTTCTTCTTCCTTCTCTTCTTCTTCCTCCTCCTCTTCTTCTTCTTCTTCCTCTTCTCCTTCTTCTTTTTCTTCTTGTTCTTCTTCATCATCTACTCCGTCTTCTTCATCTCCTTCTTCTTCGACTTCTTCTTCTTCTTTTTCTTCTTCTTCAACTTCTTCCTCCTCTTTTTTGCCTTCTTCTTCTTCCTCTTCAGCTTCTTCTTCTTCTACTTCATCTTCTCATTCTTCTCCTTCTTGTTCTTCTTCTTCTTTTGCTTCTTCTTCATCTTCTTCTTTATCTTCTTCTTCATCCTCTTATTCTTCTTCATCATCAACTTATTCATCTTCTTCTTCTTCTTGTTCTTCTCCTTCTTCTTCCAATTCTTCTTCGTCTTCTATTTCTTATTTTTCTTCTTCATATTGATCTACTTCATCATGATCTTCTTCTTCTATTTCTTCTTCTTCTTCTTCCTCTTCTTCTTCTTCTCCTCCTCCTCCTCCTCCTCCTTCTTAATCATCATCTTCCCCTTCAACTTCTTCTTCTTCTTCTTCTTCCTATTCTTCTTCTTCTTCTTCTTCTTCAACATCTTCTTTGTCTTCCTCTTCTTCATCTTCTC
>JAIUJO010002968.1:20000-27973 GCA_023846275.1 Vanilla planifolia
TCTTTTTTATCTTTTATTCTTCTTTTTCTTTTTCTAATTCCTTCTTTTCATTGTCCTCTTCTTCTTTTTCCTTATCTTTTCCTTCTTTTTCTTCTTCTTCTTCATCTTCTACTATTCATTCATCATCATCTTATTCTTCTTCTTCTTCTTCTTTTTCTTCTTTATCTTTTTCATCTTCTTCTTCTTCTTCTTCTTCTTCTTCTTCTATTTCTCCTTTCTCATCTTCCTTTTCATCTTTGCCTTCTTCTTGCTCTTCTTCATCATCTTCTTCTTCTTCTCCATCTCTTTCTTCATCTACTTCTTCTTCTTCTTCTTCTTACACTTCTTCTTCTACTTCTTCTAATTCTCCTTCTTCTTCTTCTTCTTTCTTTTCTTCCTCTTCTTATTCTTCTTCTTCTTCTTCCTCCTCCTCCTCCTCTACTTCATCTTTCTCTTCTTCTTCTTCCTCTTCTCCTTCTTCTTCATCTTCTCTTCTTCTTCATCATCATCTACTCCTACTACTCCTTCCTCTTCTTTTTTTTTTCTTCTTCTTCTTCTTCAACTTCTTCCTTTTTTTATCTTTCTTCTTCTTCTTCCTCTCCATCTTCTTCTTCTTCTTCTTCTCTATAATCTTTTTCTGCTTCTTCTTCTTCTTCTTCTTCTTCTTCTTCTTCTTCTTCGTCTTTCGTTGTTTTCTTCTTCTTCTTCATCATCTTCTTCTTCTTGTTTTTCTTCTTCTTTATCTTCTTCCTCTTCCTCTTCTTCTTCATCATCATCAAATTATTCATCTTCTTCTTCTTGTTGTTCTTCTCCTTCTTCTACCAATTCTTCTTCATCTTCTATTACTTATTTTTCTTCTTCATCTTCATCTACTTCATCATGATCTTCTTCTTCTTTTTCTTCTTCTTCTTCTTCTTCTCCTCCTTCTTCATCATCGTCTTCCTCTTCATCTTCTACTTCTTCGAATTCTTCTTCTCCTTCCTCTTCTTCTTCTAGTACTTCTTCTTCTTCTTCCACTTCTTTTTCATCTTTTAGTTCTTCTACATCTTTTGTTAATTCCTCCTTTTCTTTGTCCTCTTCTTCTTTTTTCTTATCTTCTTTTTCTTATTATTCTTCTTCTTCCTTATCTTCTACTACTTCTTCATCATCGTCATCATCATGATCATCATCACCTTCTTCTTCTTCTCTTTCTTTTTCTTCTTCTTCTTCTTCTTCTTATACTTGTTTTTCTTCTTCTTCTACTTCTTCTTCCTCTTCTTCATCTTCTTCTTCTTCTACTTCCTCACCATCTTCCTTTTTCTTCTTTTTCGACTTGTTCCTCTAGTTCTTCATCATCATCATCTTCTTTTTCCTATAATTCATCCTCTTCTTCTTTTTCTACATCTTCTTATTCTTCTCCTCCTTTTTCTTCTTCTTCTTCTTCTTCTTCTTCTTCTTCTTCTTCTTCTTCTTCCCCTTCTTCCTTCTGTTCATGTTCTTGTTTTTCTTCTTCTTCTTCTTCCACTTCTTCTACTTCTTCTTTTTGTTCATTTTGTTTTCTTCTTCTTCCTCTACTCCTCTTCTTCTTTTTCTTCTTCACCTTCTCCTCCTTCTTCTTCTCCTCATTCTTCTTTTTCTTCTTCTTTGTTTTCATCTTCCCCGTTTTATTCTTCTTCTTCTAATTGTTCTTCATCTTCTTCTTCTTTTTCTTCTTCTTCTTCTTCTTCTTCCTCTTCAACTTCTTCCTCTTTTTCTTCTTCTTCTTCTTCTTCCTCTCAAACTTCTTCTTCTTCTTCTTCTCTTTATTCCTCTTCTTCTTCTTCTTTGTCTTCCTTTTTTTTTCTTCTTCTTCTTCTTATTTTTCTTCTTCTTCTTCATCTTCTTCTTCTTCATCATCAACTTATTCATCTTCTTCTTGTTGTTGTTCTTCTGCATCTTCTTCTTGTTGTTGTTCTTCTGCTTCTTCTTCAAATTCTTCTTCGTCTTCTATTTCATATTTTTCTTCATCATCTTCATCTACTTCGTCATGATCTTCTTCTTCTTGTTCTTGTTCTTCTTCTTCTTCTTCTTCTCCTCCGTCTTCTTCATCATCGTCTTCCTTTTCATCTTCAACTTCTTCTTCCACTTCTTCTTCTTCTTCTTTTCTTCTTGTTCTTCTCCTTCCACATATTCTTCTAGTTCTTCTTCTACTTCCTCATCTTTTTTATCTTTTCTTCTTCTTCTTTTTCTAATTCTTCCTTTTCATTGTCCTCTTCTTCTTTTTCCTTATCTTCTCCTTGTTATTATTCTTCATCATCTTCTACTATTCATTCATCATCATCATCATCTTCTTCTTCTTCTTCTTCTTGTTCTTCTTCTTTTTCATCATCATCTTCTTCTTCTTCTCCTTTCTCATCTTCCTTTTCATCTTTGCCTTCTTGCTCTTCTTCATCTTCTTCTTCTTCTCTTTCTTCATGTACTTTATCTTCTTCTTCTTCCACTCCTTCTACTTCTTCTTCTTCTTCTTCTTCTTCTTCTTCTTACTTCTCTTCTTCCTCTTCTTGTTCTTCTTCTTCTTCTTCTTCTTCCTCTACTTCATCTTCCACTTCTTCTTCCTCCTCTTCTTGTTCTTCTTCTTCATGTTCTTCTTCTTCATCATCATCATCTACTCCTTCTTCTTCAGCTTCTTCTTCTTCTTCTTCTTCTTCGTCTTCTTCTTCTTCTTTAACTTCTTCCTTATATTGTCTTTCTTCTTCTTCTTCTTTAACTTCTTCCTTATATTGTCTTTCTTCTTCTTCTTCCTCTCCATCTTCTTCTTCTCCTTCTTCTTCTTCTCTGTACTCTTCTTCTTCTTTTTTTTAGTATTTTGTTGTTTTCTTCTTCCTCTTCTTCATCTTCTTCTTCTTGTTTTTCTTCTTTTTTATCTTCTACTTTATCTTCTTCTTCTTCCACTTCTTCTTCTTCATCATCAACTTATTCATCTTCTTCTTGTTGTTGTTGTTCTCCTTCTTTTCCTTCCACTTCCTCTTCTTCGTCACTTTCATCTTCTTCTATTTATCCTTCATCTTCTTCTTCTTCTTCTCCTTCCTCTTCTTTCTCTTCTTCTTAAACTTCTTCCTCTTCATCTTCTTTTTCTTCTTCTTCTTCTTCTTATTCTTATTCTTCTTCTACTTCTTTTTCTTCTTCTTTTACTTCTTCTTCTTCGTGTTCTTCATCTTCTTCTTCTTCATCATCTTCTTCTTCTTCTTCTTCTTCTTCCTCATCATCTTCCTTTTTCTTCTTTTTCGTCTGGTTCGTCTTGTTCTTCATCGTCATCATTATCTTTTTTTATTCTTCTTCTTCTTCTTCTTCTTCTACATCTTCTTATTCTTCTCCTCCTTTTTCTTCTTCTTCTTCTTTTTCTTCTTCTGCCTTCTGTTCATGTTCTTGTTCTTCCTCTTCTTCTTCTTCCACTTCTTCTTTTTGTTCATATTTTTTCTTCTTCTTCCTCTACCTCCTCTTCTTTTTCCATCTCCTTCTTCTTTTTCTTCTTCACCTTCTCCTTCTTCTTCTTCTCCTCATTCTTCTTTTTCTTCTTCTTTGTCTTCATCTTCCCCGTTTTCTTCTTCTTCTAATTGTTCTTCATCTTCATCTTCTTCTTCTTCTTCGTCATCTTCTTCTATTTCTTCTCCTTCTTCTTCTTCTTCTTCTTCTTCTTCTTCTTCCTCCTCTTCATCATCTTCTTCTTCATCTTCTTCATTCTTTTCTCCTTCTTAATCATCATCTTCTTCTTCTTCTTTTTCTTCTTCTTCTTCCTCCTTATCTTCTTCTTTTCCCTCTTCTTCTTATTGTTGTTGTTGTTCTTCTTCTTCTAATTCCTCTTCTTCTTTGTCTTCTTCTTCTTCCTCTTCTTCTTCTTTATCTTCTCCTTCTTCTTTATCTTCTTCTTCTTCTTCTTCATCTACTCCTTCTTCTTCTTCATCTTTTTCTTCTTCTTCTCCTTCCTCTTCAACTTCTTTCTCTTTTTCTTCTTATTCTTCTTCTTCCCCTCGATCGTCTTCTTCTTCTTCTCTTTATTCTTCTTCTTCTTCTTCTTCTTCTTCTTCTCTTTATTCTTCTTCTTCTTCTTTGTCTTCCTTTCTTCTTCTTCTTCTTCTTCTTCTTATTTTTCCTCTTCTTCTTCATCTTCTTCTTTATCTTCTTCTTCTTCCTCTTTTACTTCTTCATCATCAACTTATTCATCTTCTTCTTGTTGTTGTTCTTCTCCATCTTCCAATTCTTCTTCGTCTTCTGTTTCTTATTTTTCTTCGTCATCTAAATCTACTATGTCATGATCTTCTTCTTCTTCTTCTCCTCCGTGTTCTTCATCGTTGTCTTCTTCTTCATCTTCAACTTCTTCTTCCACTTCTTCTTCTTGTTCTTCTTCATCTTTCACTTCATTTTTATCTTTTATTCTTCTTCTTCTTTTTCTAATTCCTCGTTTTCATTGTCCTCTTCTTGTTTTTCCTTATCTTCTCCATCTACTTCTTCTTCTTCTTCTTCTACTACTGCTTATTCATCATCATCATCTTCTTCTTCTTCTTTTTCTTCTTTTTCTTCTTCTTCTTTTTCATCTTCTTCTTCTTCTTCTCCTTTCTCATCTTCATTTTCATCTTTGCCTTCTTCTTGCTCTTCTTCATCTTCTTCTTCTTCTTCTTCTTCTTCTTCTCTTTCTTCATCCACTTCTTGCTCTTCTTCTTCTTCCACTTCTTCTTCTACTTCTTCTTCTTCTAATTCTTCTCCTTCTTCTTCTTCTTCTTCAATCTCTTCTTCCTCTTCTTGTTATTCTTCTTCCTCTCCTTCTTCTTCTTCTTACTCTTCTTCTTCTTCATCATCATCATCTACTCCTTCTTCTGCTTCTTCTGCTGCTTCTTCTTCTTCTTCTTCTTCGTCTTCTTCTTCTTCTTCTTCAACTTCTTCCATTTTTTTCCTTCTTCTTATTCTTCCTCTCCATCTTCTTCATCTTCTTCTTCTTCTCTTTAATATTTTTCTTCTTCTTCGTCTTCTTTGTCTTTAATTTTTTTCTTCTTCTTTTTCTTCGTCTTCTCCTTCTTGTTTTTCTTCTTCATCATCTTCTTCTTTATCTTCTTCTTCTTCCTCTTCTTCTTCATCATCAACTTATTCATCATCATCTTCTAGTTGTTCTTCTCCTTCTTCTTCAATTCTTCTTCATCTTCTATTACTTATTTTTCTTCTTCATCTTCATCTACGTCATCATGATCTTCTTCTTCTTCTCCTTCTCGTCCTTCTTCTTCATCATTATCTTCCTCTTCATCTTCTACTTCTTCCACTTCTTCTTCTTCACCTTCCTCTTCTTCCTCTAGTTCTTCTTCTTCCACTTCTTTTTCATCTTTTTGTTCTTTTGCATCTTTTTCTGATTCCTCCTCTTCTTTGTCCTTTTCTTCTTTTTCCTTATCTTCTTCTTCTTCTTCTTTGTCATCTTCTACTACTTCTTCATCGTCGTCATCATCACGAACATCACCTTCTACTTCTTATTCTTAATCTTCTTCTTCTTTGTCTTCTTCTTCTTCTTTTTCTTCTTCTTCTTCTTCTTCTTCTTCTTCTTCTCCTTTCCCATCTTCTTTTTCATCTTGGCCTTCTTCTAACTCTTCTTCTTCTTCTTCTTCTTCTTCTTCTTCTTCTTCTTCTTCCTCCACTTCTTCTTCTCGTATTACTTCTTCTTCTTCTATTTTTTCTCCTTCTTCGTCTTCTTCCACTTCTTCTTCTTCTTCTTTTTCTTCATCTTCTTCTTCTTCCTTCTCCTCCTCTTCCTCCTCTTCTTCTTCTTCTTCATCGTCATCATCTTCTCCTTCCTCTTCTTCTTCTTCTTCTTCATCTTCTTCTTGTTCTTATTCTTGTTTTTCTTCATTATCTTTTTCTTCTTCTTCTTCTTATTCTTCTTCTTTCTCTTCTTCTTCCTCCTCTTCTTCTTCATATTATTCTTCTTTTTCTTCTACTTCTTCTTCGCCCTCTCCACCTCCTTCTTCATCTTCTTCTTCTTCTTTTTCTTCATCAACTAACTCATCTTTTTCTTCACCATCTTCTTCTTCTTTATCTTCTTATTTTTCTTCTTTTTCATTTATTTAATCTTCTTCTTCTTCTTCTTCTTACACTTCTTTTGTTTGTTCTTCTGCTTGTTCTTTTACTTCTTATATTTCTTCTTCTTCTTCTTTTTCTTCTAATTCTTATTCTTCCACTTTTTCTCCTTCGTCAGCTTCTTGTTCTTCTTCTTCTTCTTCTTCCACTTTTTCTTCATCTTCTTCTTTGTCTTCTTCTTCTTCTACCTCTTCCTCATCTTTTTCTTCTTCTTCTTCTTGATCTTCCTCAACTTCTTCTTATTCTTCTTCCTCCTCCTCTTCATCCTTTTCTTCTTCTTCCACTTCTTCTTCGTCTACTTTTTCATCTTCCTCTTCTTCTTCTTTTTATTCTTCTTGTTCTTCTTCTTCTTCTTCTCCGACTTCTTCTTCTTATTATTATTCTTATTCCTTTTCTCCTTTTTATTTTCTTTTTTTTTCACTTTTCTTTTTCCTCTTCTTCCTCTACTTCTTCTTCTTCTTCAACTTCTTCTTTTTCTTCTGCTTCTTCTTCTCGTTCTTCTTCTTCTCCTCCTTCTTCTTCTTCTTTTTTTCATTCAACTTCTTCTTCATTTCTTCTTCTTCTTTTTCTTCTTCTTCTTCTTCTCTTTGTTCTTCTTCTACTTCTTGTTCTTCTTCTTCTACTTCTCCATTTTAATCATCTTTATCTTCCTCTTCTTCTTCTTTATCTTCTTCTTCTTCTTCACCTTCATCTTCTTCATCTTCTTCTTCTACTATTACTTCTTTATCTTCCTCCTCTTCATCTTCTTCTTTTTCCTCTTCTCCTTCTTCTTCTTCTTCTTCCTCTTCCTCTTCCACTTCTTCTTTTTCTTCTTCCTCTCTTAAATCCTCTTCTTCTATTTCTTCTTCTTCTTCTTATTCTTCTTCTTCATCTTTCTTCTTCTTCTTCTTCTTCTTCTTCTTCCACTTTTTCTTCTTCTTCTTCTTCTTCTTCCTCTTTTTTTCTTGTTCTTCAAGTTGTTCTTCTTCCTTTTCTTCTTTTTCCTCTTCTTCTTCTCATTCTTCTTCGTGTTCTTCATGTTCTTTCCACTTTTTCATCTTTTTCTTCTTCTTCTTCTTCTTCTTCAACATCTTATTCTTCTCCCTCAACTTCTTCTTCATCTTCCTCCTCTTGTTCATCTTCTTCTTCTTTTTCTTGCACTTCTTCTTTGCCTTCTTCTTCATTTTCCTCTTCTTGTTCTTCTTCTTCTTATTCTTCTACTTCTTCTTCTTCTTCTTCTTCTTCTTCTTCTCATTTTTCTTTTTCTTCTTCTGCCTCTTTTTTCTTCTTCCTCTTCTACTTCTTCCTCTTCTTCTTCTTCTTATACTTCTTCTTCTTCTTCTTCTTCTTCTTCTTAACCTTCTTCTTCTTCTTCTTCATCTTCTTCCTTTTCTTCTTCTTTTTCTTCCTCCTCTTCTTCTTCTTTCTCTCTTACTTCTTCTTCTTCTTTTTCTTCTTCTTCTACCACTTGTTTATTTTGCTCTTCTTCTTTTACTTTTCCATCTAGTTCTTCTTCATCATGCTCTTCTTCTTCTTCTTCATTTTCTTCTTCTTAGTCTTCATTTACTTCATCTTCTTCATTTTTTTCTTCTTCTTCTTCTTCCTCTTCTTCATCTTCTTCTTCTTGATCATCTTTATCTTCTTATTCTTCATCTTCTTCTTCTTCATCATTTTATCTTCTACTTCTTTGTCTTCTTCTTACACTTGTTCTTTTTGTTCTTCTTCTTCTTGTTCTTCTTCTTCATCCAATTTTTATTCTTCTTCTTCTTTTTTTTCTTCTTCATCTTCCTCTTTTTCTCCTTTATCAACTTCTTATTCTTCTGCTTCTTCTTCTTCGACTTTTTCTTCTTCATCTGCTTCTTTGTCTTCTTCTTCTTCTACCACTTCCTCAACTTTTTTTTGTTCTTCTTGTTGTTGTTCTTGTTCCTCAACTAGTTCTTATT
>JAIUJO010001601.1:2500-20000 GCA_023846275.1 Vanilla planifolia
TTCTTCTTCTTCTTCTTCCTCTACTTCTTCTTCTTCTTCTCCTTCTTATTCTTCTTCTTCTTATTCTTATTCTTCTTCTTCTTCTCCTTCTTCTTCTATTTCTTCTCCCTCCTTCTTATCCTATTTTTCTTCTTCTTCTTCTTCTTCTTCTTCTTCTTCTTCAACTTCTTCTTTATCTTGTTCTTCCTCTTCTTCTTATTCATCATCATCATCATCTTCTTCTTCTTCTTCATCCTGTTCCACCTCCTCCTCATCTTCTTCTTCTTCACTTTCGTCTCCCTCTTTGTCTTCTTCTTCTACTTCTTCTTCTTCATCTACTTTTTCATCTTTTTCTTCTTTTTCTTATTTTTCTTCTTCTTCTTCTTCTTCTTCTTCTTTTTCTTCTTCTTCCTCTTCCTCTTCATCTTCTTCTCCTTCTTCTTCTTCTTCTTCTTCTTCTTCAACTTCTCCTTCCTCTTCTTCTTCTTCACCTTCTTCTTCTTCTTGTTCTTCTTCTTCTTCTTCTCCTTCTCTTTATTGTTCTTCTTCTTCTTCTTCTTTTTCTTCTTATTTTTCCTCTTCCACTTCTTCTTCTTCTTCTTCTACTTCTTCTCCTTCATCTTCTTTTTCTTCTACTTATTCTTCCTCTTCTTCTTCTTCTTCTTTTCCTTTTTTTTTCTATTCTTCTTCTTCTTCTTGTTCTACTTCTTTGTTTTCTTCCTCAACTTCAACTTCCTCCTCCACTTCATCTACCTTCTCCTATTCTTCTTCTTTTCATTCTTCTTCTTCTTCTTTTTCTTCTTCTTCTTCTTCATCTTCTTCTCCTACTCGTTTTTCTTGCTCTACTATTACTACTATTATTAATGTTACTTCTAAATTTTCTTCTCCTTCTTCTTCTTCTTCTCATACTTCCCCAAATTCTTTTGCTTCTTTTTCTTCAGCTTTTTTTTGTTCTTCCTTTTCTTCTTCTTCTGCATCTCATTTTTTTTCTTCTCCTTTGCCATATTCTTGTTGCTCTTCTACTTCTACTTCTTTTCCTCCCTCTTCTTCCTCTTTTAATTCTTTCTCTTCTTCTTCATCTTCTATTTCTTTTTCTTGTTGTACTTATTGTTCTTCTTTTTTCTCTTCTTCTTCTTCTTCTTCTTCTTCGTCATCTACCTCTTCAACATCTTTTTCCTATTCTTCTTTTTCCCCTTCTTCTTCTTCATCCTCTTCTTTTTTTTCTTCTTCTTTTTGTTCCTCATGTTCTTCTTCCTCCTCATCTTGTTCTTCTTTTTCTTCCTCTTCTGCTTCTTCCTCTTCTTCTTCCTTTTCGTCTTCACCTTTTTCCTCTTCTTCTTCCTCCTCCTCTTCTTCTTCTTCTTGTTATTCTTTTGCTTCTTCCTCTTCTTCTTCTTCTTCTTCTCCTTCTTCTTTATCTTCTTCTACAACTACTACTACTTCTTTTAGTTCCTCTTCTTCTTTTTCTTCTTCTTCTTCTTCTTCTTCTTCTTCTTTTTCTACTTCTCTTTCTTTTACTACTCCATCTTCTTCTCCTTCCTCTTCTTGTTCTTCTTCTTTGCTATCTTCTTCTTTTCCATCTTCTTCTTCTTCTTCTTCTACATCTACGGCAACTACTACTGCTACAGCATCGTCAACTTCTTCTTTTTCTTCTTCCTCCTCTACTTCTAATTCTTCCTCTCCCTCTTCTTCTTCTACCTCTTGTTCCTCTTCTTCTTCTTCTTATTCTTCTCCTGCTTCTTCTTCTTATTCCTCTATTTCGTCTTCCTTATGTTCCTTTTCTTCTTCTTCTTCATGTTCTTTTACTTGCTCTTCTTCTTCCACTTCTTCTTTTTCTTCTTCTCCTTCTACTTTTTCATCTTCTAAATCTTCTTCTTCTTCTACTACTTCTTGTTCTTATTCTTCTTCATCTTCTTCTTCTTCTTCTTCTTCTTCTTCTTCATCCTCTCCTTATTTTTTTTATCTTCTTCTACTTCATCTTCTATTTCTTCCTCTTCTTCATCATCATCATCTTCTTCTTCTTTTCTTCTTCTTCTTCTTCTCCTTTCGCATTTTTTTCTTCTTCTTCTTCTCTTTCTCCACCTTCTTCTTCTTCCTCTTCTTCATCTTCTTCTACTTTTTCTTCGTACTCCTCTTTATCCTCGTCCTCCACCCATTCTACATCTTCTTTTTTGTTGTATTAATCTTCTTGTTCTTGTTCTTCTTCTTTTTCCTCCTCCTCTTTTTCTTTTTTCCCCTTTTCTTCTTCTTCTTCTTCTTCTTCTTCTTCACTACTACTACTTCTTTTTCTACTTCATCATCTTTATCTACTTCTTCTTCTTCTTCATGTTCTTCTTCTACTTCTTCTTCTTCTTCCTCTTCTTGCTCTTCTTGTTCTTCTTACTCTTCTTCCTCCACTTCTCCTTCTTATTCTTTGACTTGCTCCTCTTAACTTTTTTTTCTTCTTCTCCACCTTCTTCTTCTCCATCTTCTTCTTCTTCAACTTCTGCTTCTTCTTCTTATTCTTCTACTCTTACTTCTTCTTCCACTTCTTCTTCCTCTCTTATTCTTCTTCTTCATCTTCTTCCTCCTCTTTTACTTCCTCTTCTTGCTCTACTTCTGCATTTCCTTCTTCTTCTTCTACTTCTTCTTTTCTTCTTTTTCTACTTCTTCTTCTTCTTCTTCTTCTTCTTCTTGTCCTTCTACTTCTTCTACTTCTTCCACCTTTTCTTCTTCTTCTTCTTCTTCTTCTTCAACTTCTTCGCTATCTTCTTCGACTTCTTCTTCTTCTTTACCTTCTTCTTTACCATCTTCTTCGCCTTCTTCATCTTCAACTTCTTCTTCTTCTTTAACTTCTTCTTGTTCCTCTCCTTCTTCTTCTTGCTCATCTTCCTCTTCTTCTTCTTCTATTTCTTCTCCATCGATTTCTTCTTCTACCATTTTTTCTTCTTGTTTTTCTTCTTCTTTCTCCTCTTCTACTTCTCCTCTTTCTTCTTGTTATTCCTCCTCTTCTTCTTCTTCCTCTAATTCTTCTTCTTCTTCCAAGTTTTTTTCCTCTTCTTCCTTTTTTTCTTCTTCTTCTACTACCTCTTGTTCTTCAACATCATCATCATCATCTTCTTTTTCTTCTTCTTCTTTTTCACCTTCTGCTTTACCTTCTTCTTCTGCTTCTTCTTCCTCTAATACTACTATTACCGCTATGACTACTTCTTCTTTTTTTTCTTCTTCTTCTACTTCTAATTCTTCGTCATCTTCTTCTTCTCCTCCTTTTTATTGTTCCTCTTTTTCTTCTTCTTCTTCTCCTCTTCCTCCTCCTTCTTCATCGTGTTCGTCTCCTTCTTCACATTAATATTGTTGTTCTTCTTCTACTTCTTCGACCCATTCATCTTCGTCCTCTTCTACTTCTTTTTCTTCTCCTTCATCTTCTATTTCTTCTTCTTGTTCTTCTTCTTTTTCATGTTCTCCTTTTTCCTTTTCTTCTTCTCCTTTTTTTCTTCGTCTTCTTCTTTTTCTTCTTCTTCTCCTTCTCCTTCTTCTTCTTCTTCTACTCCTTCTTCTTCTTCTTCTTCTTAAACTTCTCTTTCCTCTTCTTATTCTCCTTCTTCTTCTTCTTCTTCTTCTTCTTCTCCTTCTCCTTCTTCTTCTTGTTCTTCTTCTTCTTATTCTTCCTCTTCCTCTTCTTCTTCTTCTTCTTCTTCTTCTTCTTCTCCTCCTCCTTCTACTTCTTCTTCTTCTTCTTCTTCCACTTACTCTTCCTCTTCTTCTTCTTCTTCTTCTTCTTCTTTTCTTATTCTTCTTCTTCTTCTTCTTCTTCTTGTGCTTCCTCATCTTCTTCTTCCTCCTCCTCTTTTTCTTCTTTTTATTCTTCATCGTCTTCTTTTCTTCTCCTTCTTCTTCTTCTTCTTCTCCTCCTTCTTCTCCTACTCCTTCTTCTTGCTCTACAACTACTATTATTACTATTGTGACTTTTAATTTTTCTTCGTCTTCTTCTTCCTGTTCTTCTACTTCCTCTAATTCTTCTACTTCTTGTTCTTTAGCTTTTTCTTGTTCTTCCTTTTCTTTTTCTACTTCATCTCATATTTCTTCTTCTCCTTCGTCATATTCATGTGGCGCTTCGACTTCTACTCCTTCGTCTCCTTCGTCTTCTTCCTCTTTTAATTCTTTCTCTTCTTCTTCATCTTCTATTTCTTCTTCTTCTTCTTCTTATTCTTTCTCTTCTCCTTCCTCTTCTTCTTCTTCTTTATCTACCTCTTCAATGTCTTTTTCTTAATCTTCTTCTTCTCGTTCTTCTTCTTCTTCCTCCTCTTCTTCTTCTGCTTCTTGTTTTTCTTCCTTATCTTCTTCTTCCTCATGTTGTTCTTCTTCTTCTTTGTCTTCTTCTTCTTCCACTTCCTTTTCATCTTCTCCTTTATCTTCTTCTTCTTTTTCCTCCTCTTCTTCTTCTTCTTCTTCTTCTTCTACTGCTTATTCTTCGTCTTCTTCTTCTTCTCCTTCTTCTTCTTCTTCTTCTTCTTCTTCTACTACTACTACTACTTCTACTTGTTCCTCTTCTTCTTTTTCTTCTTCTTCTTCTTCTTCTTTTTCTTTTTCAACTTCTCTTTCTTCTACTTCTCCATTTTCTTCTCCTTCCTCTTCATGTTCTTCTTTTTTGCTATCTTCTTCTTCTCCATCTTTTTCTTCTTCTTTTTCTTCTTCTTCTTCTTTTTCTTCTGCTTCTTCTGCATCTACTACAACTACTACTACTATAACATCATCCACTTCTTTTTCTTCTTCTTACTCTTCCCCATCTTCTTCTATTTCCTCTTCTCCATCTTCTTCTTCATCATCTTCTTCTTCTTGTTCTTCTTCTACTTCTTGTTCCTCTCCTTCTTCTTCTTCTCCTTCTTCTTCCTCTTATTCCTATTTTTCTTCTTCCTTATGTTCCTCTTCTTCTTCTTCTTCTTGTTCTTTTACTTTCCCTTCATCTTCCACTTGTTCTTCTACTTCTTTTTCATCTTTCAAATGTTCTTCTTCTACTACTTCTACTTCTTATTCTTCTTCATCATCTTCTTCTTCTTTTTCTTCTTCCTCTTCTTCTACATCTTCTTTCTCTTCTTATTGTTTTCATCTTCTTCTACTTCTTCTTCTTCTACTTTTTCTTCTTCATCATCTTCTTCTTCTTCTTGTTTTTCTTCTTCTTTTTCCTATTTCGCATTTTATTCTTCTTCTTCTTCTCTTTCTTCACCTTCTTCTTCTTCCTCTTCTTCGTCTTCTTCTACTTTTTCTTTGTCCTCTTCTTCATCCTCCACCAATTCTACATCTCCTTCTTTTTTTTTTGTATTAATCATCATCTTCTTCTTCTTCTTTTTCTTCTTCTTCTTCTTCCTCCCCTTTTTCTTGTTTCTCTTTTTATTATTATTCTTCTTCTTCTACTACTACTAACACTTCTTCCTCTTTTTCTACTTCATCATCTTTCTCTTCTTCTTCTTCTTCTTATTGCTCTTCTACATCTACTTCTTTTTCTTTTTCTTCTTCTTATTCTTCTTCTCCTCCTTCTTCTTCCTCCTCTTCTTTCTCTTCTTGTTCTTCTTGCTCTTATTCCTATTCTTCTTCTTCATATTATTTGACTTCTTCCTCTTCACCTTTTTTCTTCTTCTCCACCTCCTTCCTCTTCTTCTTCTTCTTCAACTTCTACTTCTTCTTCTTCTACTCTTACTTCTTCCACTTCTTCTTCCTCTCTTATTCTTCTTTTAATCTGTTTCGTCTTCTTCCTCTCTTCTTCTTCTTTGCCTCCCCCCTCTCTTCCTCTTTCTTCTTCCTCTTCCTCTTCCTCTTCTTCCTACCCTTCTTCTCCCACTTCTTCTTCTTCTTATTCTTCTTCTTCTTCCTCCACCACTTCTTCTTCTTCTTCTTCTTCTTCTTCATCGTCTTCTTCTTTTTCGACTTCTTCTTCTTCTTCTTCTTCTTCTTCTTCTTCATTATTACATCCTTCTTCTTCCACTTCTTTTTCTTCTTCTTCTTTTTCTTCTTCTTCTTCTCCTTCTTTTTCTTTTACCTCTTCTTCTTCTCCTCCTTCATTTCTTCTCCTTCTTCTTCTTCTTCATTCCTTCTTCATCTCTTCTTCTTCTTCTTCTTCTTCTTCTTCTTCATCTTCATCTTCATCTTCTTCTTCTGTTCCTACTTTCTCTTTTTCATATTCTTCCTCTTCTTCTTTTTCTTGTAATTTTTCTTCGTCTTCTTCTTCTTTTCTTCTTTCTTCTTTCTCTTCTGCTTCTTCTTGTTCTTCTACTTCCATTTCTTCTTCGTCTTCTTGATTCTCTTCTTCTTCCTTTTCTTCATCCTCTTCTTCTTCATCTTCTTCTTCTTCTTCTTTCTCTTCTTCTTCTTCTACTACTTCTTCTTCTTCATATTTTTCTGCTTTGTTTTCTTCTTCTGCTTCTTCTTCTTCTTCCTTTTCCTCTTCTCCTTCCTCTTTTACCTCTGCAACTTCTTCTTCTTCATCTTCTTCATCTTCTTATTCTTCTTCTTATTCTTCTTCTACTTCTTCGGCTTCTTCTATTTCATCTTCTACCTTCTTCTTCCAGTTCTTCTTCCTCTTCTTCTTCTCTACCTTCTTCTTCTTCTTCTTCTTCTTCTTCTTCTTCTTTTTCATCTTCTGCTTCTTTTCCTTTTTCTTCTTCTTCTTCTTCTACTTCCATTTCTTCTTTTGCTCCATCTTCTTCCTCCACTTTTTCTTCTTCTTCTTCTTTTTCTTCTTCTTCTTCTTCTTCTTCTTTTTCTTCTTCTTCATCTTCTCCCACATTTTCTTCTCCTCCTCCTCTTCATCTTCTTCTTCCCCCTCCTCTTCTTCTACTTGCTTTTCTTCTTCTTCTTCTTCTATTACTACTACTTTTTCTTCATCTTTTATTTCTTCTTCTTCCACTTCTTTTTCTTCTTCTTCTTACACTTCTCCTCCTTCTACTTCTTCCTTTTCTTCTTCTTCTTCATCTTCTTCTTCTTCTTCTTCTCCTTCTCTTCTTCTTCTTCTCCATCTCCTCCTCCTTCATTTTTTCTTCTTCTTCTTCTTCTTCTTCTTTTACTTCTATTATTCCTTCTTCTTCTTCTTCTTTTTATTCTTATTCTTCTTCTTCTTCTTCTTCTTCTTCTTCACCTTCTTCTTCTTCTACTTCTTCTCTTTCTTCCTCTTCTTCTTCTTCTTCAACAACAACTACTACTATTACAACTTCTACTTCTACATCTTCTACAACTTCTTCTTTTCTTCTTCTCCTTATTCTTCTTCTTTTCTTCTTCTCCTCCTGCTTCTTCTTCTTCTTCGTCTTCTTCTCTTCTTCCACTGCATTTTTTTTCCTATCGTTCTTTTTGTCCTTCTTCTTCTTTCTCCTCTTCTTATTCTTCTTCTTCTTCTTCTTCTTCTTCTTTATCTTCTTTTTCATCTTCTTCTTCTTCTTTCTCTTCTTCTTCTTCCTCCTTTTCTAATTCATCTTCTTATTCCTCTTAATCTTCCCTTTCTTCGTCCTCTTCTTCATCATCTTTTTCTTCTTCTTCATTCTGTTCTTCTTCTACTTCGTCTTCTTCTTTTTCTTCTTATTTTTCAACTTTGGTTTCTTCTTCTGCTTCTTCTTCTTCCTCTTCTTCTTCCTCTCTTACTTTTGCTTCTTCTTCTTCTTCTTCTTCTCTTTCTTCTTCTACTTCTCCTTCTACTTCTACTTCTTCTACATCTTATTTTTCTTCTACTTTTTCTTCTGCTTCCTCATCTTCTTCCTCTTATTCTTCCTGTTCTTCTTCTCCTTCTTTTTCTTCTTCTTCTTCTTCTTCATGTTCCTTCTTCTTTTTCTTCTTCCCCTTCTTCTTTTTCTTCTTCCCCTTCTTCTTCTTTGTTCTTCGTCTTCTTCTTTTTCTTTTTCTTCTTCTTCATCTTCTCCCACATTTTCTTCTCCTCCTCATGTTCTTCGTCCTCTTTCTTCTCCTACTCTTCTTCTACTTGCTTTTCTTCTTCTTCTTCTTCTACTACTACTACTACTACTACTACTAATTTTTCTTCTTGTTTTATTTCTTCTTCTTCGACTTCATTTTCTTCTTCTTTTCACTCTTCCTCTTCTACTTCTTCTTCTTCATCTTCTTCTTCTTCTTCTTATTTTTCTTCTTTTTCTTCTACTTCTTCTTCTTCTCTCCCTTCTTCTTCTTCTCTTTTTTCTTCTCCTTCTTCTTCTTCTTCCCTCCTTCTCATTCTTCTTCCTCGTCACCTTCTTCTTCTTCGCCTTCTTCTTCTTCTTCTTCTTCTTCTTCATCTACTTCTTCCTCTTCTTATTCTTCTTCTTCTTCTTCCTCCACTTCTTCTTCTTATTCTTCTTCCTCTTCTTCTTTTTCTACTTCTTCTTCCTCTTCTTCCACTTCTTCTTCTTCTTTTTCTTTCTTCTTCTTCTTCTCCTTCTTTTGCTTGTTCTTGTTTTTCTTCGAGTTCTTCTTCTCATTCCACTTCTTTCTCCACATCTTGTTCTTCTTCTTCATCCTCGCCTGCACCTTCTTGTTCGTCTTCTTCTTCAACTACTTCTTATGGTTCTTCTTCTTCTTCATGTTCTTCTTCGTCTTCTTGTTCCTCTTCTTGTTCCTCTTCTTCATCTTCTTCTTTTTTTTCTTCTTCATCATCATCATCATTATCTTCTTCTTCTTCTTCTTCTTCCTCTACCTCTTCTTTTTCTTCTTCTATTTGTTCTTCTCCTTCCTCTTCTTCTTCTTCTTCTTTTCTTCTTTTTCTTCTACTTCTTCTTCCCCTTCTTTTACTTCTTTTTCTTCTTCTTCTTCCATTACTTCTTCCACCTCTTTTTCTTCTTTTTCCTCCACCTCATCTACTTCCCCTTTGTCTTCTTCTTTTTCTTCTTCTTTTTCATCTTCTTCTTCATCGTCATAGCCATCGTCATCATCATCTTCTTCTTCTTCTTCATCTTCTTCCTTTTCTTCATCTCTTTCTTTTACTTCTTGTTCTTCTTCTTCCTCCACTTCTTGCTCTTCTTCCTCTTCTTCTTCTTCTTCTTTTTCTTCTTCTTCTTGTTCCTCTTCTTCTTCCTCCCCTTCTTCTTCTTCTTCTTCTTCCTCTTTTTGTCTTCTTCTTCTTCTTTTTCTTCCTCATCTTCTTCTTCTTCTTGTTCTTCTTCTTCTACTTTTCCTACTTCTTCTTCTTCATTACCTTTTTCTTCTCCCTCTTCTTCTTCTTTTTCTTCCTCCTCTTCTTCTTCCTCTTCTTTTCCCTCCACGTCTTATCCTCTTCTTCTTCTTCTACTACTTCTTCTTTCTCTTCTTCTTCTTCTTCTACTACTACTACTACTACAAAATCTTCTTCTCCTTCTTCTTCTTCTACTTCTTCTTCTACATCTTCTTCTTCTTCTTCTTCATCCTCTTCATCTTGTTCTTTTGTTTCTTCTTCATCTTCCCCTTCTTCTTGCTCTTCTTCTTCTTCTTCTTCTTCTTCTTCTTCTTCGTTGTCCACTTCTTCTTTACCATCTTCTTCAACTTTTTTTTCTTCATCATCTTCTTCTACTTGTTCTTCTCCTTCTTCTTCAACTAATACTTCTTCTTCTACTTCTTACTCTTATTATTTTTATTCTTCTACCTCTTTTTCATCTTGTCCTCCTCCTCCTTCTCTTTGTTCTTCTTCTTCTTCTTCTTCTTGTTCTACTTCTTCTTCTTCTGCTCCATCTTATTCTTCTTCTTCTTCTTCTTCTTCTTACTTCTCTTCTTTGTCATCTCCTTCTGCTTAATCTTCTTCATCATCTTCATCTTCTTCTTCATCAATTTCTTCTTAATCATGATCTACTTCTTTTTCTTATACTTCATAATCTTCTTATTCTTCTTATTCTTCTTCTTCTTCTTCTTTTTCTTCATCTTCTTTTTCTTCTACTTATTCTTCTTCTTCTTCTTCCACTTTTTATACCTCTTCTTCTTCTTCTTCTTCTTCTTCTTCATCTTCCTTTTCCTCAACACACTCTTCTTTTTTTCCTTCTTCTTCCATTTCTTTTTGTTCTTCTTGGACTTCTTCGTCTTCTTCTCCTTCTACTTCTTCTTCTTCTTCTTCTTCTTCTTTTTCACCTTCTTCATTTGCTTCTTCCTCTTCTTCTTCATTTTACTCTTCTTCGTCTTCTTCCTCCTCCTCTTCTTCTTCGCATTCTTCTTCTTCATCGTCTCCTTCTTTTTCATCTTCTTCTTCTTCCTAATCTTCCTCTTCTTCGTCTTGTTTTTCGTCTTCTTCATCATCATCTTCTTCTTCTTCATCTTTTTCTTCTTCCTTTTCTTCTTTTGCTTCTTTTTCTACTTCTTCTTCATCCTCATCTTTTTCTACTTCCTTCTCTTTTTCTTTTTCTTGTTCTTCTTCTTCATCCTTCTCCTCTTCTTTTTCTTCTTCTTCTTTTTCTTCTTCTTCTTCTTCTTCTTCTACTTCTTCATCATAATCATCACCATCATCATCATCATCTTCTTCTTCTTCTTATTCTTATTGTTCTTCTTCATCTTCCTTTTCTTCATCTTCTTCTTCTCCTTCTTCTTCTCCTCCTTCCTCTACTTCTACCACCTCCTCTTGTTCTTTTTCTTCTTCTTCCTCTTCCTCTTCTTCTTCTTCTCCTTCTTCTTCTTCTTCTTCTCCTTCTCCTTATTCTTCTTCTTCTTCTTCTTCCTCTTCTTCTACTACTGCTATTACTAAGTTTTCTTCTTCTTCTTCTTCTTCTTCTTCTACTTCTTCTCCACCTCTTTGTTCTTCTTCTTCTTCTTCTTCTTCTTCCTCTAATTCATCTTCTTCTTCTTCTTCTTCTTCTTCTTCTTCTTCTGCTTCCTCCTCATTGCCTTCCAATTTTTCTTTTTCTTTTTCTTCTGCTTCTTCTACTACTTATCCATCTTCTTCTTTTTCTTCGTCTTCTCCTTCTTCTCCTTCTTCCTGTTCTTCTTCTTCTTCCTCTTTTTCTTTTTGTTCCTCTTCTTCTTCTTCTCCTTTTTCTTCTCCTTATCTCTCTTCTCCTTCTTTTTCTTCTTCATTTGTCAAATTTTTCCTCTTCTTCTACCTATTCTTCTTCCTCTTCTTCTTCCTCTTCCATTTCTTTTTCTTCATAACCTTCTTCTTCTTCTACATCTTCTTCTTCCACCTCTTCTTGTTTTTTTCTTTTTCTTCTTCTTCTTCGTCTTCTTCTTCTTGGTCTTCTTTTTCTTCTTCCTTTTCATCTTCTTCCTCTTCTTCTCCTTCTTCTTCTTCTTCTTCTTCTTTTCCATCTCTATTTTCTTCTTCTTCTTCTTCTTCTTCATCATGATCTCCTTCTTCTTTTCTTTTTCTTCTTCTTCTTCTTCTTCTTCTTCTTCTTTTACTTCTACATCTTCTTCTTCTACTACTTCTTCTTCTTCTATTTCTTCTCCAACATCTTCTACTTCTTATTCTTCTTCTTCTTCTTCTTCTTCTTTACCATCTTCCTCTTCTTCTTGTTCATCTTCTTTTTCTTCTTCCTCTTCTTCTTCTTCTTCTTCCACTTCTTCTTTTTCATCGTCTTCTTGTTCTTCTTCTATTTCTTCTTCTTCTTTTTCGTGTTCTTCTTTGACTTTTTCTTTTTCTTCTTCTTCTTCTTCTTCTTCTCCCTCTTCTTGTTCCTCTTTTTACTCCTCTTTATCTTCTTTTACTTTTTCTTTTTCAACTTCTTCTTGTTCAACTCCTCCTTCTTCTTGTTCCACTTCTTCTTTTTCATCTTCTCCTTCTTCTTCTTCTTCTTCTTCAATTTCTTCTTCTTCTTTTCTTCTTCTTCTTCTTCTTTTTCTTCTAATACTTCTTCATCATCTTCATCTTCTTCTTCTTCTTCTTGATCTTCTTCTTCTTCTTTGTGCTCCTCTATTACTTCTTTTGGCTCTTCCTCTTCTTGTTTTGCTTCTTCATCAACATCTGCTTCTTCTTCTTCATCTTCTTGTCCTTGTTCTTGTTCTTCTTCTTCTTCTTCTACAACATCTTCCTCAATTTCTTCTTCTACTTCTTCTACTTCTTCTTCCTCTCTTATTTTTCTTTTAATCTGTTTTGTCTTCTTCCTCTCTTCTTCTTCTTTGCCTTCCCCCTCTCCTCCTCTTTCTTCTTCCCCTTCCTCCTCCTCTTCTTCCTACCCTTCTTCTCCCATTTGTTCTTCTTCTTATTCTTCTTCTTCTTCTTTCTTCTTCTTCTTCTTCTTCTTTTTCTTCATTATTACATCCTTCTTCTTCCACTTCTTTTTCTTCTTCTTCTTTTTCTTCTTCTTCTTCTCCTTCTTTTTCTTTTACCTCTTCTTCTTCTCCTCCTTCATTTCTTCCCCTTCTTCTTCTTCTTCATTCCTTCTTCATCTCTTCTTCTTCTTCTTCTTCTTCTTCATCTTCATCTTCATCTTCTTCTTCTATTCCTACTTTCTCTTCTTCATATTCTTCCTCTTCTTCTTTTTCTTGTAATTTTTCTTCGTCTTCTTCTTCTTTTCTTCTTTCTTCTTTCTCTTCTACTTCTTCTTCTTCTTCTACTTCCATTTCTTCTTCGTCTTCTTGTTTCTCTTCTTCTTCCTTTTCTTCGTCCTCTTCTTCTTCATCTTCTTCTTCTTCTTCTTTCTCTTCTGCTTCTTCTTCTTCTTCTACTTCCATTTCTTCTTCGTCTTCTTGTTTCTCTTCTTCTTCCTTTTCTTCGTCCTCTTCTTCTTCATCTTCTTCTTCTTCTTCTTTCTCTTCTTCTTCTTCTACTACTTCTTCTTCTTCATATTTTTCTGCTTTGTTTTCTTCTTCTGCTTCTTCTTCTTCTTTCTGTTCCCCTTCTCCTTCCTCTTTTACCTCTGCAACTTCTTCTTCTTCATCTTCTTCATCTTCTTATTCTTCTTCTTATTCTTCTTCTTATTCTTCTTCTACTTCTTCTGCTTCTTCTATTTCATCTTCTACCTTCTTCTTCCAGTTCTTCTTCCTCTTCTTCTTCTCCGCCTTCTTCTTCTTCTTCTTCTTCTTCTTTTTCAACTTCGGCTTCTTTTCCTTTTTCTTCTTCTTGTTCTTCTTCTACTTCTATTTCTTCTTTTGCTCCATCTTCTTCCTCCACCTTTTCTTCTTCTTCTTCTTCTTCTTCTTCTTCTTCTTCTTCTTCTTCTTCTTCTTTTTCTTCTTCTTCATCTTCTCCCACATTTTCTTCTCCTCCTCCTCTTCATCTTCTTCTTCCCCCTCCTCTTCTTTTACTTGCTTTTCTTCTTCTTCTTCTTCTATTACTACTACTTTTTCTTCATCTTTTATTTCTTCTTCTTCCACTTCTTTTTCTTCTTCTTCTTACACTTCTCCTCCTTCTACTTCTTCCTCTTCTTCTTCTTCTTCATCATCTTCTTCTTCTTCTTCTCTTTCTCTTCTTCTTCTTCTTCATCTCCTCTTCCTTCATTTTTTTCTTTTTCTTCTTCTTCTTCTTCTTTTACTTCTATTGTCCCTTCTTCTTCTTCTTCTTTTTATTCTTATTCTTCTTCTTCTTCTTCTTCTTCTTCACCTTCTTCTTCTTCTACTTCTTCTCTTTCTTCCTCTTCTTCTTCTTCTTCAACAACAACTACTACTATTATAACAACTTCTACTGCTACATCTTCTACAACTTCTTCTTCTTCTCCTTATTCTTCTTCTTTTCTTCTTCTCTTCCTACTTCTTCTTCTTCTTCCTCTTCTTCACTTCTTCCACTGCATTTTTTTTCCTATCGTTCTTTTTGTCCTTCTTCTTCTTCTTTCTCCTCTTCCTATTCTTCTTCTTCTTCTTCTTTTTCTTGTTCTTCTTTTTCATCATCTTCTTCTTCTTCTTCCTCCTTTTCTAATTCGTCTTCTTATTCCTCTTAATCTTCCCTTTCTTCGTCCTCTTCTTCTTCATCTTTTTCTTCTTCTTCTTCTTCTTCTTCTTATTTTTCAGCTTTGGTTTCTTCTTCTGCTTCTTCTTCTTCCTCTTCTTCTTCCTCTCTTACTTCTGCTTCTTCTTCTTCTTCTTCTTCTCTTTCTTCTTCTACTTCTCCTTTTACTTTTACTTCTTCTACATCTTCTTATTTTTCTTCTACTTTTTCTTCTGCTTCCTCATCTTCTTCCTCTTATTCTTCCTGTTCTTCTCTCCTTCTTCTTTTTCTTCTTCTTCTTCTTCTTCATGTTCCTTCTTCTTTTTCTTCTTCCCCTTCTTCTTCTTTGTTCTTCGTCTTCTTCTTTTTCTTTTTCTCCTTCTTCATCTTCTCCCACATTTTCTTCTCCTCCTCATGTTCTTCATCCTCTTTCTCCTCCTACTCTTCTTCTACTTGCTTTTCTTCTTCTTCTTCTTCTTCTACTACAACTACTACAACTACTAATTTTTCTTCTTATTTTATTTCTTCTTTTTCGACCTCATTTTCTTCTTCTTTTCACTCTTCCTCTTCTACTTCTTCTTCTTCATCTTCTTCTTCTTCTTCTTATTTTTCTTCTTTTTTTTCTTCTTCTTCTTCTTCTTCTCTCCCTTCTTCTTCTTCTCTTTTTTCTTCTCCTTCTTCTTCATCTCCTCCTTCTTCTTCTCATTTCCTCCTCATTCTTCTTCCTCATCACCTTCTTCTTCTTCTCCTTCTTCTTCTTCTTCTTCTTCATCTACTTCTTCCTCTTCTTATTCTTCTTCTTCTTCTTCCTCCACTTCTTCTTCTTATTCTTCTTCCTCTTCTTCTTTTTCTACTTCTTCTTCCTCTTCTTCCACTTCTTCTTCTTCTTTTTCTTTCTTCTTCTTCTTCTCCTTCTTTTGCTTGTTCTTGTTTTTCTTCGAGTTCTTCTTCTTATTTCACTTCTTTCTCCACATCTTGTTCTTCTTCTTCATCCTCGCCTGCACCTTCTTGTTCTTCTTCTTCTTCAACTACTTCTTATGGTTCTTCTTCTTCTTCATGTTCTTCTTCGTCTTCTTGTTCCTCTTCTTGTTCCTCTTCTTCATCTTCTTCTTCTTTTTCTTCTTCATCATCATCATCATCATCTTCTTCTTCTTCTTCTACCTCTTCTTTTTCTTCTTCTATTTGTTCTTCTTCTCCTTCCTCTTCTTCTTCTTCTTTTCTTCTTTTTCTTCTACTTCTTCTTCCCCTTCTTTTACTTCTTTTTCTTCTTCTTCTTCCTTTACTTCTTCCACCAATTTTTCTTCTTTTTCCTCCACCTCATCTACTTCCCCTTTGTCTTCTTCTTTTTCTTCTTCTTTTTCATCTTCTTCTTCATCGTCATAACCATCGTCATCATCATCATCTTCATCTTCTTCTTCATCTTCTTCCTTTTCTTCATCTCTTTCTTTTACTTCTTCTTCTTCTTCTTCCTCCACTTCTTGCTCTTCTTCCTCTTCTTCTTCTTCTTCTTTTTCTTCTTCTTCTTGTTCCTCTTCTTCTTCTTCTTCTTCTTCCTCTTTTGTTCTTCTTCTTCTTTTTCTTCCTCATCTTCTTCTTCTTCTACTTTTCCTACTTCTTCTTCTTCATCACCGTTTTCTTCTCCCTCTTCTTCTTCTTTTTCTTCCTCCTCTTCTTCTTCCTCTTCTTTTCCCTCCACGTCTCATCTTCTTCTTCTTCTTCTTCTACTTCTTCTTCTTTCTCTTCTTCTTCTTTCTCTTCTTCTTCTTCTACTACTACTACTACTACAAAATCTTCTTCTCCTTCTTCTTCTACTTCTTCTTCTACATCTTCTTCTTCTTCTTCTTCGCCCTCTTCATCTTGCTCTTTTGTTTCTTCTTCATCTTCCCCTTCTTCTTGCTCTTCTTCTTCTTCCTCTTCTTCTTCTTCTTCTTCTTCTTCGTTGTCCACTTCTTCTTTACCATCTTCTTCAACTTTTTTTTCTTCATTATCTTCTTCTACTTCTTCTTCTCCTTCTTCTTCAACTAATACTTCTTCTTCTACTTCTTACTCTTATTAATTTTATTCTTCTACCTCTTTTTCATCTTGTCCTCCTCCTTTTCTTTGTTCTTCTTCTTCTTCTTCTTCTTGTTTTACTTCTACTTCTTCTTCTTCTTCTAATTCTTCTTCTTCTTCTTCTTCTTCTTCTTCTTCTGCTTCATCTTATTCTTCTTCTTCTTCTTCTTACTTTTCATCTTTGTCATCTCCTTCTGCTAAATCTTCTTCATCATCTTCTTCTTCTTCTTCATCAATTTCTTCTTAATCATGATCTACTTCTTTTTCTTATACTTCATAATCTTCTTATTCTTCTTATTCTTCTTATTCTTTATCTTCTTCTTCTTTTTCTTCATCTTCTTCTTCTTCTTCTTATTCTTCTTCTTCTTTTTCCACTTTTTATACCTCTTCTTCTTCTTCTTCTTCTTCTTCTTCATCTTCCTTTTCATCAACATACTCTTCTTTTTTTCCTTCTTCTTCCTCTTCTTCTTCCATTTCTTTTTGTTCTTCTTGGACTTCTTCTTCGTCTTCTTCTCCATCTACTTCTTCTTCTTCTTCTTCTTCTTCTTCTTTTTCACCTTCTTCATTTGCTTCTTCCTCTTCTTCTTCATTTTACTCTTCTTCGTCTTCTTCCTCCTCCTCTTCTTCTTCGTATTCTTCTTCTTCATCGTCTCCTTCTTTTTCATCTTCTTCTTCTTCCTAATCTTCCTCTTCTTCGTCTTCTTTTTCATCTTCTTCATCATCATCTTCTTCTCCTTCTTTTTCTACTTCTTCTTCATCCTCATCTTTTTGTACTTCCTTTTCTTTTTCTTTTTCTTGTTCTTCTTCTTCATCCTCTTCCTCTTCTTTTTCTTCTTCTTCTTTTTCTTCTTCTTCTTCTTCTTCTTCTACTTCTTCATCATAATCATCACCATCATCATCATCTTCTTCTTCTTCTTTCTCTTCTTCTCCTTATTCTTATTGTTCTTCTTCATCTTCCTTTTCTTCATCTTCTTCTTCTCCTTCTTCTTCTCCTCCTTCCTCTACTTCTACCACCTCCTCTTCTTCTTTTTCTTCTTCTTCCTCTTCCTCTTCTTCTTCTTCTTCTTCTTCTTCTTCTTCTTCTCCTTCTCCTTATTCTTCTTCTTCTTCTTCTTCCTCTTCTTCTACTACTACTATTACTAAGTTTTCTTCTGCTTCCTCTTCTTCTTCTACTTCTTCTCCACCTCTTTGTTCTTCTTCTTCTTCTTCTTCTTCTTCCTCTAATTCATCTTCTTCTTCTTCCTCTTCTTCTTCTTCTTCTTCTTCGTCTTCTTCTGCTTCCTCCTCATTGCCTTCTAATTTTTCTTTTTCTTTTTCTTCTGCTTCTTCTACTACTTCGCCATCTTCTTCTTTTTCTTCGTCTTCTCCTTCTTCTCCTTCTTCCTGTTCTTCTTCTTCTTCCTCCTCTTTTTCTTTTTCTTCCTCTTCTTCTTCTTCTCCTTTTTCTTCTCCTTATATCTCTTCTCCTTCTTTTTCTTCTTCATTTGTCAAATTTTTCCTCTTCTTCTACCTATTCTTCTCCTCTTCCATTTCTTTTTCTTCATAACCTTCTTCTTCTTCAACACCTTCTTCTTCCACCTCTTCTTGTTTGTCTTTTTCTTCTTCTTCCACTTCTTCTCCTTCTTCTTCTTCTTCTTCTTCATTTCCATCCCCATTTTCTTCTTCTTCTTCTTCTTCATCCTGATCTCCTTCTTCTTTTCTTTTTCT
>JAIUJO010003488.1:0-5000 GCA_023846275.1 Vanilla planifolia
TTCAACTTCTATTTCTTCTTCTCCTTCTTCTTGTTCTTCTTCTTCATCTTCTTCTTCTTCTTCTTCTTCTTTTTATTCTAGTTCTTAATCTTCTTTTTCTTTATTTTCTTCCTCTTCTTCTTTTTCCTCTACATATTCTTCTTCTTCTTCTTCTTCAACATGATCATCATGATCTTCTTCTACTAGTTCTTCTTCTTCTTCTTCTTCTTCTCCTTCTTCTTCATCTTCTAGTTCCTTTTCTTCTTCTTCCTCTTCTTCTTCTACTTCTTTTTCTTCTTCTACTTCATCTTCTTCTTCTTCTTCTCCTTCTTCTTCTTCCACTTCTTCGTCTTCTCCTTCTTCTTATTCTTCATTTCCTTTTTCTTCTTATTCTTCTTCTTCTTCTACTTCTTCTTCTTCTTCTTCTTCTAGTTCTTCGCTTCTTCGTCTTCTTCTTCTTGATTTTCTTTTTCTTGTTCTTGTTCTTCTTCTTCTTCTTCTTCCCCTATTTATTCTTCTTCTTCTTCTTCTTCTACTTACTATTATATCTCTTCTCCTTCTCCTTCTTCTCCTCCTTTTTCTTCTTCTTTTACTTCTTCTTTTCCATTTCCTTTTTCTTCTTCTTCTTCTTTTTCTCCTTTTTTTTCTTCTTCTTCTTCTTCTTCTTCTTCTTTTTCTTATTCTTCTTCTACTTCTACTTCTTCTTCAACTTATTCTTCTTCTACATCTTCTTCTTCTTTTCTTCTTCTTTTACTTCATCTTCTTCTTTTTCTTCTTCTTCTTCTTCTTCCTCCTCCTCCTCTTCTTCTTTTTCTTCAACATCTTCTTCTTCTTCTTCTACTTCTACTTCTTCTTCTTCTTCTTCTTCTCCTCCTTCTTCTTCTTCTAGTTCTTCTTATTCTTCTTATTCTTCTTCTTCTTCTTCTCCTTCTTTTTCTACTTCTTTTTGTTCTTCTTCTTCTTCTTGTTGTTCTCCTTCATTTTTTATGTTTGTTGTTCCTCTACTTCTTCTCCTTCTTCTTCTGCTTCTTTTTCATTTCTTTTTCTTAATGCTTTACTTCTTCTTCTTCTACTTCTCCGTCTTTTTCTTCTTCTTCTTCTACTACTACTACTTCTGCTTCTTCTTCTTCTTCTTCTTCTTCTTTTTCCTCTACTTCTTCTCCTTTTTCTTTTTCTTCTTCTTCTTCTTTTGTTTCTTCTTCTTCTTCTATTTATTATTGTTCTTCTTCTTCTTCTCCTACTTCTTCTTCTTCGTCTTCTTCTTCATCTTCTTCTGCTTCTATTACTTTCTTTTGTTCACGTTCTTAATCTTCTTCTTCCTCTTCTTTTTTGTTCTTCTACTTCATCTTCTTTGCATAGTGACTTAAAATCACAAAACATAAACAAAAAATATTTTTAAAAGTTTACTCACACCAAAACCTCCCCTCTCTCGAAAATCTCATGAAAAGGTCTCTCCTTTATTAGCAACTTTAGCAACTCTCGGTGTAGTGGACACATGGAATGCATGATCTGTGATGTAAGCACTAATGAGATTTTTATAGATCTTAGAAGATAAATGCACAGTAATTAACCAGGTAAACGTTTTTCCTTCCCCTAACTCCAGCATAGCGGTGATTAATGTTTTCTACCATAAAGTACTTTGCATGGAGCCATTCTGATGCTGGTCTGATAACTATTATTATAGAAAAATTCTACCAGAGGGAGGTGACTTTCCCAATCTCCTTCAAAATCTAAAATACAAAGTCGTAATAAATCTTCCAAGGTTTTGATAGTTTTTTCTGATTAACCATCTACTTGAGAATGGAAGGCTATACTGAACCTTAACTTTATACAAATAGTTTTATGTATACTCTTCCAAAAGTGAGAAGTATATTTAGGATCTCTATTAGAGATACCAATTTTTTATATCCCATACAACTTGATAATTTACTTTGCATATTCTTAAGCTAAGTTTATAGTAGAATAAATCATCTTTATAGTAAGAAAATGAGCAATTTTTTTAGCCTATCCATAATTACCCAAATTGCATCATAACTTACAGGTGATCTTGGTAATCCAACTACGAAATCCATTACAACTTCCACCATTTCTATTATGGTACCAACAATGACTGCAGTAATCCTTCATGCTTTTGTTGCTCTCCTTTGACTTGCTGGAAAATTAAACCCCTTTGAACCCAATTAGCCATATCTTTCTTCAACCCTAGTTGCCAGTATTATTGTCTTAGCTCTTGATATATTTATTCCTTCCTGGATGGATGGAATAGTGAGAGATGTGAGCTTTTATTAATAGTAATTTTCTGAGTTGTTGATGTACTGGTATACATAGTCTATCTTAGAATCAGAGTATATCATCCTGATCCAATTTAAATTCAGATTCTCATCCTTTGTAGACCCTTTGGATTATCTTTTATGATTTTGGGCCTTCAGCCTGGTCTTCTTTAATAGACAACAACCAATCTAGCCTTAAAGATAGGTGAGCCAGTAACATTGTATTTTATCGTATTTTGGATTTTAGTTGTAACTTGTCCATCTTAAAGGTCAATTGCTTTTCTTCTTCGATAGTTAATTAGATATTAACATTAGCTTTCCTATTGAGAGCATCTACCACCACATTTAGCCTACATAAAGGAGCCCACTATGGTGGTATAAATACAAAGTCAGCTAATAGGACCTTAAGTAAAGGCTTGTTCAGGTGCATTCCCCTTTCCCATACCATATTAGATAAACATGCCTTTCTTTACGACATAATCTACAGGGGCATTGCCTTCCCTCAGAACATGCATGAGGCAAAAAACTGACAACTTCCTCACATAATAGAGAGCATTAGAGATAATTCCACCATCCAAATGACAACGAACCAATTGCATCCCCTCTTGTAATGCATAGGTAGAGTCAGTCTGGATCTCAACAGTAGAGTAATCCTTGAGTTTTGTCATGTTAAACACCATGGCATCCATGATAGCCTGAAGCTCAGAAGCGTCGCTTGCGAAATGAATCCTTTCCCCACAACATGCATGGGCCTCCCCTGATGGTCAAAGAAAACAAGGTCGATACAAGCAATCTCATTCTTCACCGCAGCGTCACAATTGATCATAATCCAGCCCATTGGAGGGGGAAGCCAAATACTAGTTACCAGGGGCCCCAAGGGGTTGAACTTCCCATTGGACATAGAAGGATGAGGATTAATGAGCTTTATAGTGGTAGTGCTTTCCAATTTGATTCTTTGAATTAGCATGATATTGCTGAGGGTGGTCTCCTTATGCACCCAACGATTTTTATTCTCCCAAATATGGAACAAAGTAGAGGCCACAATGGCCAAATAAGCTGTAGAGATACCGTGCATCGTGTCAGGCTGCATGGCACGGGAGAGAAGTGCTCCAGAAAGAAAATCCAATGCATGCTCACGTGCACACACCGCAGTAGATGCCCAATGCCTCAATAGAGGTGCACAACATAGGGTCCTCTCAGATATTGCTGTCACAGCACAGTCCCACAACGCGTGTTGCAGTGTTTTAGCCACATCACAGCCCCAACTACAATTGCTACAATCAGTCAAATGCATTCTTATGAGCCAATCTATCGTAGGAATAAGATTTCTAGCCACTTGCCAAAGGAAAGTATGCACCCAGGGCATGAATTTCAGCTTCCATATCCAAGCAAGATGATCACCAGACATTGGAGTAGGTCGAGCATTATCAGCTTTCCTAGAGGTGATGAGAGCCTGGTAGAAATTGGTAGAAGAGACCTTAGGCGATTTGGTGTGCACCTGAAGAAGCTCATCATTCCCATAATTGTGACCCCATGGCAAGTGCAGGACTCTATCCTCCAATAAGGGGTTTGCTTAGCAAGTAATGGAATCCCTGTCCTACTTCCTCGGCCCCAGCATGCACTTCCCCACGTACTTTGGCCATGAGGCCTCCATGTTAATAAACGTGGGCCACCATTTTATTGGTAGGAATCCCAACCAATTATCTTCATAGAAATCAATGCACATTCCATCCACCATCCTCTAATTGAAACCCCCCAGAGCATCTGGGATGGCCTCCAGCAAAAGCCTACTTGCATGAGAGGCACTCTTAGGGACCTTGTAGGGGTTTTTGCCCAAAGGATACTTTGTCTTCGTGATATCTACCCAAAGGATGTTTTGATGGTGTAAAAGTCTCTTACAATGCTTCATGACAAATACATGATGCCAGATCTTGAGATCAAGTAAGCCAAGGCCCCCCATGTCCTTTGGGGGCATGACAGTGTCCAAATCTGCATAATGGATAGCAAGAGCCATTCTCGTGCCACACCATAAGAACCTTCTCATCAACTGCTCCATCTGCTCCACCCCCACATGGAACCACAAAATGGCTCATCACAAATTAGGGAACGACTCCAATACAGCCATGATCAATAGGATCCTAGCAGCCAAGGAGAGGGGGCTTCTTCTTCTTGTTTACTTTTTCTTATTCTTTGTTTTCCTCTTGTTCTTCTTCTTCTTCCTCATCTTCTTCTTCATCATCTTTTTCACCTACATCTTCTTCTTCTTCTTCCTTCTTATTCTTCTTCTTCTTCTTCTTCTTCTTCTTCTATTTCTTCTCTTCTCCTTCCTCTTGCTCTCCTTCTCCTTCTTCTTTTTCAACTTCTTCTTCTACTTCCTCTTCTTCTTCTTCTTCTACCTCTTCCTCTTCTTGTTCTTCTTCTTCTTCCTCTCCTTCTTCATCTTCTTCTTCTACTTCACCTTCTACTCCTTCTCCTTCTTCTTCTTCCTCTACTCCTTCAACTTCTCGTTCTTCTTCTTGTTGGTCTTCTCCTTCTTCTTCTTCTCCTTCTTCTTCTTCTTCTTCTTCTTCTTCTTCTTCTTCTCCTACTTCTTCTTCTTCTTCTTCTTCTCCTTCTCCTTCATCTTCTTCTTCCTCTTCTTCTTCTTCTCCTTTGTCTTCTTCTTCTTCTCCATCATCTTCTCCATCTTCTTCTCCTCCCTCCTCTTCTTCTTCTCCTTCTTCTTCTTTTTCTTCTTCTCCTTCTTCTTCT
>JAIUJO010003240.1:0-2500 GCA_023846275.1 Vanilla planifolia
TTTGCTTCTTGTTCTTCTTATTTTTCTTTTCCTCATTTTTGTTCTTCATCTTCTTGTTCTTCTTCTTCTTCTTCGTCTTTTTCTTCTTCTTCTTCATCTTCTTCCTCTTCTTTTTCTTCTTATTTTTATTCTTATGCTTCTTCTTCTCCTTTTTTTACTTCTTCTTCTTCTTATTCTTATTCCTTTTCTTTTTGTTCTTCTTCCTCCTTTCTTCTTCGTCTTGCTTTTCTTCCTCTTATTCTTCTTCTTCATTTTCTTATTTTTCTTCTTCTTCTTCTTCTTCTTCTTCTTCTTCCTCCTCCTCCTCCTCCTCCTGTTCTTCTTCTTCTTTGTCTTTGTCTACTTCTTCTTTTTCTTCTTCTTCTTCTTCTACTTCTTTCGCTCCTACTTCATCTATTTATTCTTCTTCTTCTTCTTCTTCTTCTTCTTCTCCTTCCACTTCTTCCTTTTCTTCTTCTTCTTTTTCTTCTTCTTATTCTTCTTCTTCTTCTTCTTCTTCCCTTTCTTCTTCTTCTTTTTTTTCTTCTAATTTAGCGTCTTCTTCTTCATCTTCTTCCAATTTTTTCTTCTTCTTCTTCTTCTTCTTCCTCTTCATCTTCTTCTTCTTCTTCTTCTTCTTCTTCTTCCTCTTCTTCTTCTTCCACTTCTTCCTCATCTTCTATTTCTTCTTCTTCTTCTTCACCTACCTCTTCTTCTTCATCTACTTCTTCTTCTTCTTCCTCCTCTTCTTCCTCTTCTTGTTCTACTTCTTCTTCTAATTCTTCTTTTTGTTCTTCTTCTTCTTCTTCTTCTTTATCTTCCTCTTCTTGTTCTTCTTCTTCTTCTAATTCTTCCTCTTCTTCTTCATGTTCTTCTTCTTCCAATTCTCCTTCTTCTTCTTCTTCTTATTCATCTTCCTTTTCTTCTTCTTCTTCTTCTTCATCTTCTTCTTCTTTTTTTCTTCTTCTTCTTCTTCTTCTTCTTCAAATTCTTCTTCTTCTTCTTCTTCTTCTTCCCCTTCTTCTTCTTCTACTTCTTCCAATTCTTCTACTTCTACCTTTCTTTTTCTTCTTTTTCTTCTTCTTCTTCTTCTTCTTCTTCCACTTCTTCTTCTTCTTCTTGTTCTTCTTCTTCTTCTTCTTTTTATTCTCCTTCAACTTCTTCTTCTACTTCTTCTCCTTCTTCTTCTTCTTCTTCATCTTCTTCTTTTTCTTCTTCCTCTTCTTCTTGTTCTTCTTTTTCTTCATCTAGTTCTTCTTCTTGTTCATGTACTTGTTGTTGTTCTTCTTCTTTTTCTTCCTCTTCCTCATCCACCACTTCTACTTCTCCATCTTAATCATCATCTTCTTCTTATACTTCTTCTTCTTCTTCATTTTCTTTTTTTTCTTCTTCTTCTTCTTCTCCTTCAATTCTTCTTCTTCTTCATCTCCTTCAAGTTCTTCTTCTTCTTCTTCTTTTTCTTCTTCTTCCTCTTCTTCTTCTTCTATTACTACTACTGCTTTTCCCAATACATCTTCGACTTCTTCATCTTATTCTTCTTCTTTGAATTCATTTTCTTCTTCTTCTTCCTCTACTTCTTATTCTTCTTCTTATTCTTCTTCTTCTTCTTCCTCTTCCTCTTCTTCTTCTTCTTCTTCTTCTTCTTCCTCTTCCTCTTATTCATCTTCTTCTTGTTCTTCTTGTAATTCTTCTTCTTCTTCTTCTTCTTCTACGACTTCTTCTTCTTATTCTTTAAATTCTTCTTCTTCAACTAATTCTTTTACCAATCCTTCTTGTTGGTCTTCTTCTTCTTCTTCCAATTCTTCTTCTTCTTCTTTTCCACTTCTTCTTTTCCTTCTTTTTTTCCTCTTCTTCCACTTCCTCTTCTTCTTCTTCCACTTCTTCTTCTTCCTCTTCTTCTTCTAATTCTTCTTTTTCTACTACTTCATCTTCTTCTTCTTCCATTTCTTCATCTTATTCTTCTTCTTCTTCTTTCTCTTCTTCTACTTCTTCTTCTTCTCTTTCTACTTCTTCTTCTTCTTCTTCTTCTTCTGCTTCTATTTCTTCTTCGTCTACTTCTTTTTCATCTTCTTCTTCTTCCTCTTCCTCTTCTTCTACTTTTTCTTCTTCTTCTCCTTCATCTTTTTCTTCTTCTTCTTCTCCTTCTTTTTGTTCTTCATCATCTTCTTCTTCTTCTTCTTCTTCTTCTTCTTCTTTGTCTTCTTCTTCTTCTTGTTCTTTTCTTCTCCCTCTTATTCTTCTTCTACTTCTTCATCTACCTCTTCTTCATCTTCTTCATCTTCTTCTTCTACTTCTTCTACTTCTTCTTCTACTTATTTTTCTTCTTCATCCTCTTCTTCTACTTCTTCTTCTTCTTCTTCTTCTTCTTCATCCTCATCTTCTTTTTCTTCTTCTTCTTCTTCTTCTTCATCTTCCACTTTTTCTGTATCTTCTTCTTCTTCTTCTTCTTCTTCCTCTTCTTCTTCTTCTTGTTCTTCTTCTTCTTCCTCTTCTACTTCTACTTCATCTTCTTCTACTTCTT
>JAIUJO010003240.1:5000-12500 GCA_023846275.1 Vanilla planifolia
TTCTTCTTCTTCATCTTCCTCCTCTTGTTCTTCTTCTTCTTCTTCCAATTCTTCTTCTAATTCATCTCCTTCTTCTTCTTCTCCTTCTTCTTCTTCTCCATCTTCTTCTTCTTCATCTACTTCTTCTTTTTCTTCTCCTTGTTCTTCTTTGATTTCTTCTTCTTTAAATTCTTCTTCTTCTTCTTCTTCTTCTACTTCTACTTCTTCTTCTTCCTCTACTTTTTCTTCTTCTTCTCCTTCTTCTTCTTCTCCATCTTCACCTTGTCCTTCTTTTTCTTCTTCTTCTTCTTCTTCTTCTTCTTCTACTTCTTCTTCTTCTTCTTCTTCTCTTCTTCTTTATGTTCTTCTTATTTTTCTTCTTTTTCCCTTGTTGTTGTTGTTTTTCTTCTTCTTCTTCTTCTTTTTCTTCCTCTTCCTCTTCTTTTTCTTCTTCTTCTTCTTCTTCTTCTTCTTCTTCTTCTTCTTCTTTTGTTTCCTCTTCTTTGTCTTATTCTTCTTCTACTTCTTCTTCTTCCTCTTCATCTACTTCTTCTACTTCTTCTTCTTCTCGTTCTTGTTCTTCATCTTCTTTTTCATCTTCTTCTTCTTCTTCTTCTTCTTTTGCTTCTTCTTCTTCTTTTGCATCTTTTAATTATACTTCTTCATCTTCTTCCTCTTCTTCGTCCCCTTCTTCTTCCTCCTCCTCATCATCTTCTTCTTCTTCTTCTTCTTCTTCTTTATCTAATTCTTCTACTTTTTAGACTTCTTCTTCCTCTTCTTCTTCTTTCTCTTCTTCTTCTTCTTCTTCTTCCACCTCCTCCACCACCCCTTCTTCTGCATCTTCATCTTCTTCTTCTACTTCTTCTTTTTCTTCTTCTTCTTCTTCTTCTTCTTCATCTTCTTCTTCTTCTTCTCCTTCCTTGTCTTTGTCTTCATCTACATCATCTTCTTTTTCTTCTTCTTCTTCTTCTTCTTCTTCTTCTTCTTCTTCTTCCTCTTCTTCTTCTTCCTCTTCTTCATCATCATCTTCTCCTTCTTCTTTTCTTCTTCTTTTCCTCTTCATTTTTCTATTCTCCTTCTTTTTTTACTTCTTTTTCTTCTTCTTCTCCTCCTCCTTTCTTCTTCTTCTTCTTCTTCTTCTTCCAATTCTTCTTCTTCCTCTACTTCTTTTTCTTTTTCTTCTTCATCTTCTTCTCTTTCTAATTCTTCTTCTTCTTCTTCTTCCAATTCTTCTTCTTCTTCTTCATCATCTACTTCTTCTTATTTAACTTCTTATTATTCTACTTCTTCTACTTCTTCTTCTTTTACTTCATCTTCTTCATCATCTTTCTCTTCTTCTTCTTCATCTACCACTTCTGCTTCTACTACTTCTTCTTCTTCAACTTCTTCTTCTTCTTCTTCTTCTTCTTCATATTCTCCTTCATCTTCTTCTTCTTCTTCTTTTTCTTCTTCTTTTTTTTCTTCTTATTCTTCTTCTTCATTTTCTTCTTCATCATCTTCTTCTTCTTCTCGTTCTTCTTCGTCTTCTTCTTCTTCTTCTTCCACTTGTTGTTCTTCTTCTTCTTCAAATTCTTCTTCTTCATCTTCTTCTCCTTCTTTATCTCCTTCTTCTTCTTCTTCTTTTACTTCGTCTACCTGTTCTTCCGATACTTCTACTTCATCTACTTCTTCATCTTCTTCTTATTATTCTTCTTCTTCTTCTTCTTCAGCTTGTTTTTGTTTTTCTTCTTCTTCTTCTTCTTCTTCTTGTTTTCTTCTTCTTCTTCATCTTCATCATCTTCTTGTTCTTCTTCTACTACTTTGTCTTCCCTTTCTACTTCTTTTTCTGCTTCTTCTTCTTCTTCTTTTTCTTCTTCTCCTTCTTTCGTTTCTTCATCATCTTCTTCTTCTTCTTCTTCTTCTTCTGCTTCTTCTACCTCTTCTTCTTCTTTTTCTTCTTCTTCTTCTTTATCTTTTTCATCTTCTTCTTCTTGTTCTCCTTCTTCTTCTTCTTCTTCTTCTTCTACCTTTTCTTCCTCTTCTTCCTCTTCTCCCTCTTATACTTCTTCATCTTGTACTTCTACTTCTTATTCTTTTTATTTTTCTTCTTCTTCCTCTTCTTCTTCTTTTTATTTTTCTTCTTCTTGCACTTCTTCTTCTTCTTCTTATTCTTCTTCATCTTCCTCTTATTCTTCTTCTTCTTCTTCCTCGTGTTCCTTTTCTTCTTCTACTTCTTCTTCTTCTTCATCTTCTTCATTTTCTATTTCTTCTTCCTCTTCTTCTTCGTCTTCTTCCAATTCTTCTTCTTCTACTTCTTTTTCTTCCCCCGCTTCTTCTTCATTATCATCATCATTTTCATCATCATCTTCTTCTTCTTCTTCCAATTCTTCTTCTTCTTCCTTTTCTTCTTCTTCTTCTTCTTCTTCTTCTTCTTCTCTTTCCCCTTCTTCTAGTTCTTCTTTTTCATCTTCTTCTTCTTCATCTTCTTCTTCTTCCTCTTCTTCTTTTTTCTCTGCTTTTTCTACTTCTTCTTCTTCTACTACTTCTTCTGTTTCTTCTTCTTCTTCTTCTTCTTCTTCTTCTTCCTCTTCATCTTGTTCTTCTTTTTCTTCTTCTAGTTCTTGTTGTTGTTGTTGTTCTTCTTCTTCTTCTTCTTATTCTTCTTCTTCTTCTTCTTCTTCTTCCTCGTCCATCTATTCTACTTCTCTTTCTTCTACTTCTTCTTCTTCTTATACTTATTCTTCTTCTTCATTTTCTTCTTCTTCCTTTTCTTCTTCTACTTCTTCCTCCAATTCTTCTTCTTCTACTCCTTCAAGTTTTTCTTCCTTTTCTTCTTCTTCTTCTTCTTCTTCTTCTACTGTTTCTTCCAATACTTCTTCATCTTCTTCTTCTTCTTCTTCCTCTTCTTCTTCTTCTTCTTCTTTTTCTTCGTCTTCTTCTTCTTCTTCTCCTCCTCCTTTTTCTTCTTCTTCTTCCTCCTCTTCCTCTTCTTCTTTTTCTTCTTCTTCCTTTTCTTGATCTTTTTCTTGTTCTTCTTCTAGCAATTCTTCTTCTTTTTCTACTTCTTCTTCTACTTCTGCTTCTTCTTCTTCTTCTTCTTCTTCTTCATCTTCATCTTTTTCTTCTTCATCTTCTTCTACTTCTTCTTTTGTTTTTCTTCTTCTTCTTCTTATTCTTTTTCTTTTGTTCTTTTTCTTCCTACTTTTCTTCTTTTTCTTTCTCTTCTTCCTCTTATTCTTCCTCTTCATCTTTTTCTTCATATTATTATTATTACAATTATTATTATTATTATTATTATTATTATTCCTCTTCTTCTTCTTCTTCTTTTTTGTCTTTATCTTCTTCTTCTTCTGCGTCATCTTCATCTTCTTCTTCTTCTTCTTCTTCTTCTTCTTCTTCTTCTTTTTCTCCTTCTTCCTCTTCTTCCTTTTCTTCTTCTTCTTTTTCTTCTTCTTCTTCTACTTTTTCCTTTTCTTCTTCTTCTTCTTCTTCTTATTTATCTTCTTCTTCTTCTTCTTCTTCTACTTCCAATTCTTCTATTTCTTCTGTAGCTCCTTCTTCTTCTTCTTCTTCTTCTTCTTCTTCTTTTATTCTACTTCTTCTTCTTCTTCTTCTAAATCTTCTTTTTCTTCTGCTTCTCCTTCTTCTTCTTCTTCTTTCGATTCTTATTGTTATTTTTCTTCTTCAAATTCTAATTCTTCCCACTCTTCTTCTCCTTCATCATCATCGTCTTCTTCTTCTTCTTCTTCTTCTTCATCTTCTTCTTCTTCTAATTATTGTTATTCTAATACTTCTTTTTCTTCTTCTTCTTCTTCTTCTCCTTCTTCTTCTTCTTGTACTTCTCCATCTTCTTCTTCTTCTTCTTCTTCTTCTTTCTCTTCTCCTTCTCCTTTTTCTTCTTCTTCTTCTTCTTCTCCTTCTTCTTCTTATTCTTTTTCTTCTTCTTATTCTCCTTTTTCTTCCTCTTCCTCTTCTTCTTCAACATCTTCTTCTTTTCCTTCTTCTTCTTTTTCTTCCTCTTTTTCCTTTTCCACCTCTTCTACTTCTTCTTCTTCTTCATTTTCTTCTTCTTCTTCTTTTCTTTCTGTTTCCTCTTCTTCTCCTTATTCTTCTTCTTCTTCTTCTTCTACTTTTTCTTCATCAAATTCTTCTTATTCTTCTTCTTCTTCAAATTCTTCTTCTTATTCTTCTTCATCCTCTTCTTCTTTCTCTTCTTCTTCTTTTTCTCCTACAACTTCTTCTTCTTCTTCCTCTTCCTCTTCTTTTCCATTTTCTTCTTCTTCTTCTTCCTCTTCTTCTTCCTCTTCTTGTTCTTCTTCTTCTTCCAATTCTTCTTTTGCTTCTTCTTCTTCTTCTTCTTCTTCTTCTAATTCTTCTTCTTCCTCTTCATGTTTCTTCTTCTTCCATTTCTTCTCCTTCTTCTTCTTTTCTTTTCCTTCTCTTTTTACATTTTCATTTACTTCATTTTCTTCTTCTTCTTCTTCTTCTTCTTCTTCTTCGAATTCTTCTTCTTCTTCTTCTTCTATTTCTTCTTCTTCTTCTTCTTCTTCTTCTTCTTCTCCACCTTCTTCTTCTCCTTCTTCTTCTTCTCCATCTTCTTCTACATCTTCTTTTTCTTCTTCTTCTTCTTCTTAATCTTATTCTTCTTTTTGTTCTTCTTCTTCTTCTTCTTCTTCTTCTTCTTTTACTACTACTTCATCTTATTTTTCTTTTTTTCCCTTATTTTTCTTCTTCTTCTTCTTCTTCTTCTTCGTCTTTTTCTTCCTCTTCTTCTTCTTCTTCTTCTTCTTCTTCTTCTTCTTCTGCTTCCTCTACTTTATCTTATTCATCTTCTAATTCTTCTTCAGCCTCTTCGTCTGCTTCTTCTTCTTCTTCTTCTGCTTGTTGTTGTTGTTATTGTTCTTCTTCTTCTTCTACTTCTGCTTCTTCTTCTTTTGCTTCTTCTCCTTATACTTCTTCTTCTTCTTCTTCTTCTTCTTCTTTCTCTTCTTCTTCTTTTTCTTCTACATCCCCCTTCTCCTCCTCTTCTTCTTCTTCTTTAATTTCTTCTTCTCCTTCTATGTCTTGTTCTTCTTCTTCTTCAACTTCTCCTTCCTCTTCTTTCTTTTATTCTTCTTCTTCTTCTTTTAATTCTTCTTCTTCTTTGCCATCGTCTTCATCTTCATCTTCTTCTTCATCTTCCTCTTCATCATCTTCTTCTTTTCTTCTTCTTCTACTCCATCATCTTAAATTTTTTCTTCTTCTTCTTCTTCCTCTTCCACTTCTTCTTCTGCTACTTCTTCTTTGTCTTATTCTCCATCTACTTCTTCTTCTTCCCCTTCTTCTTCTTCTTTTGTATCTTCTTCTTCTTCATCTTCTCCTTCTTCTTCTCCTTCTTCTTCTTATTCTTCTACTTCTACTTCTTCTTCTTCTTCTCCTCCTTCTTTTTGTTCTTCATCTTCTTCTTCTTCCAATTCTTCTTCTTCATCATCATCATCTTCTTCTTCTTCTTCTTCTTCTTCTTCTCTTCTTTTTCTTCTTCTTCTCCTTCTTTTTGATCTTCTTCTTCTTCTTCTTATTCTTCTATTACTACTATTACTTCTTCTTCTTCTTATCTTCTATTACTACTATTACTTCTTCTTCTTCTTCTTCTTCATATTCTTCTTCTTCTTCTAATTCTTCTTCTTCTACCTCTTCTTCTTCATCACCTTTTTCTTCTTCTTCTTGTTCTTCTTGTTCTTCTTCTTCTTCTTCATCTTCTTGTTCTTCTTCTTATAATTCTTTTTCTTCATCTTCAACTACTTCTTCTTCTGCTTATTCTTCTTCTTCTTCTTCTCCTTCTTCTTCTTCGTCTTCTTCTTCGTCTTCTTCTTCTTCTTCTTCTTCTTCTTCGTCTTCTTCTTCGTCTTCTTCGTCTTCTTCTTGGTCTTCTTCTTCGTCTTCTTCTTCTTCTTCTTCTTCTTCTTCTTCTTCTCTTCTTCTTCTTCTTCTTCTTCTTCTTCGTTTTCTTCTTCTTCTTCTTCTTCTTCTTCGTCTTCTTCTTCTTCTTCTTCTTCTTCTTCTTCTTCTTCCTCTTCTTCTCCTTCTTCTTCTTCTTCTTCTTCTTCTCTCTTTCTATTTCTTCTTCTTCTTCTTCCCCTCCTCCTTTTTGCTCTTCATCTTCTTCTTCTTCTTCTTCTTCTCTTCTTCTTCTTCTTCTTCTTCTTCTTCTTCTTCTTTTTCCTCCTTATCTTCTTCTTCTTCCTCTTCTTCCTCTTTTTCATCTTCATCATCTTCTTCTTCTGCTACTTCTTCCTCTTCTTCATTTTCTTCTTCCACTTTTTCCTCTTCTTCTTCTTTTTCTTCTTCTTCTTCCTCTTCCTCATCCTAATCTCCTTCTTCTTATTCTTCTCCTGCTTCTTTTTCTTCTTCTACTTCTTTTTTATTATCTACTTCTTCCCTTTCTTCCTCTTCTTCCTCTTTTTCTTCTTGTTCTTCTTAACAATCTTCATCTTCTTCTTCTTCTTCTTCTTGTTCTTCTTGTTCATCTATTTCTTCTTCTTTACCTTCATCTTCTTTTTCTTCTTCTTCTTCTTTTTCTTCCCCTTCTTCTTCTTATTCTTCTTCTTCTTCTTTTTCTACTTCACTTTCTACTTCTTCTTCTTCTTCTCATCCTCCTTCCTTTTGTTCTTCATCATCATCTTTTTCTTCTTCTTCTTCTTCTTCTTCTTCTTTTTACATCTCTTCTTCTTCCTCTATCTTTAACTTCTTACCTTTTTTTCTTCTTCTTTTTCCCTTCTTCTTCTTACTCCTCTTCTTCATCTTCTTCTTTAACTTCTTATTCTTCTGATTCTTCTTCTTCTTCTTCCTCTTCTTCTTCTTCTTCTTCTTCTCCTTCTTCTTCTCCTTCTTCTTCTTCTTCTTCTTCTTCGGCTTCTTCTTCTCCAACTTCTTCTTCTTCTTCTTCTTCTTCTTTTAATTATTCTTTTTGTTGTTGTTGTTCTTCTTCTTCTTGTTCTTCTTCTTTTTCTTCTTCTTCCAATTCTTCTTCTTCTTCATTTTTCTTTCCCCTCTTCTTCTTCTTCATTATCATCATCATCTTCTTCTTCTTATCCTTCTTCTTCTCCTTCTTCTAATTCTTCTTCTTCTTCTTCTTCTTCTTCACCTTTTTCTTCTTCTTCTTCTTCTTCTCGTTCTTCTTCTTCTTCTTCTTCTTTTCCTTTTCTTCCCCTTCTACATGAATTTTCTCTTGTTCTTCTACTTATTATTAATCTTCCATTTCTTCTTCTTTATCTTCGTCTTCTTCTTCTAATTTTTCTTCTTCTTCTTCTTCTTCTACTTCTACTTCTACTTCTTCTTCTTCTTCTGCTTCTTCTTCTCTTTCTTCTCCTTTTTCTTCTTTTTCTTCTTCTTCTCCTTCTTCTTTGTCTCCATCTTCTTCTTCTCCTAATTTTTTCTACTTTGTCTTCTTCTTCTTTTTCATCTTCTTTTTCTTTTTCTTCTTCTTCTTCTTCTTCTTCTTCCTCTTCTTCATTTTCTCCTTCTTCTTCTTCTTCTTCATCTTCTTCTTCTTCTTTTTCGTCT
>JAIUJO010002688.1:0-2500 GCA_023846275.1 Vanilla planifolia
AAGAAGAAGTAGAAGAAGAAGAAGAGGAAGGCGAAGTAGATGAAGAAGAAAAAGAGGAAGAAAAAGAAGAAGAAGAAAAAAAGGAGAGGAACAAGAACAAGAAGTAGATGTAGAAGGAGAAGATGGAAAAGGAGAAGTAAAAGGGGGAGAAAGATAAAGAAGAAGAAGATGGAAAACAACAAGAAGAAGTAGAAGATGGAGGAGAAAAGAAGAAGAACAACGAGAATAAGAAGAAGAAGAAGAAGAAGATGAAGTAGGATTGAAAGAAGGAGAAGATGATGAAGAAGAAAAGAAAGAGAAGAAGAACAAGAAAAACATAAGAAGTATAAGAAGTAAAACAATAAGAAGAAGAAGAAAAAGGAGAGGAAGATGAAGAAGAAGAAGAAAAAAGGAAGAAGAGAAGAAGACATAGAAGCAAAAGAAGAAGGAGAAAGAGGAGAAGATGAAGAAGAAGAAGAAGAAGAAAGATGAGGAGGAGAAGAAGAAGAACAAGAAGAAAAAGATGCAGAAGAAGAAGTAGAAGAATAAAACAATAAAGAAGAAGAAGCAGCAGCAGAATAAGAAGAAGAAGAAAAAGAAGAAGAAGAAGATGAAGAAGAATAAAAAGAAGGAGAAGAAGAAGATGTAGGAGGAGTAGAAGAAGAAGAAGAAAAAGAAAAAAAAAGATGGGGAAGAAGAAGAAGAAGAAGAAAAAAAAGAATACAAAGAAGGAAAAAAAACATGATGAAGGTGAAGAAGAAGTACAAGAAGAAGAATAAGAAAATGATGAAGGAGAAGGAGAAGGAGAAGAAGAAGAACAAGAACAAGAACAAGAAGAAGAAAAAGAAAAAGGAGAAGAAGGCAAAGACGAAGAAGTAAAGAAGGGGAAGAAGAAGAAGTAGAACAAAAAGAATAATAACAACAATAACAAAAATAATAATGATAATATTTTGAGGAAGAAGTAGAGTTTTAAGAAGATGAAGAGTAAGAAGTACAATAAAGAGATGGAGAAGAAGGACTAAAAGAAGAAAAGGGGAGAAAGAATAGAAGAATAGAAAGAAGAAGAAGAAGAAGAATAAGAAGTTGAAGACAAAGAAGCAATAGAAGCAGAAGAAGTAGAAGTAACAGAAGAAGAAGAAGAAGAAGAAGAACAAGAACAATAAGAAGAAGAGGAAGAAAAGTTGAAGAAGAAGAAAAAGAAGAAGAGAAAGAATAAGAAAAGGGAGAGGTAGAAGAAGAAGAAGAAGAAAAATAATAAGAAGAAGAAGTTAGAGTAGATGAAGAAGAAAAAGAAGAGAATGAAGAAGAAGACTAAGAAGAAGAAGAAGAACAAGAGGAAGAATAAGACGGAGAAGAAGAAGAACAACAAGAAGAACGAGAAGAGGAACAAAAAGTTGTTTTAGACGAAAAAGAAGGAAAAGAAGAAAAAGAAGAAGAAGAAGAAGAATAAGGAGGAGGAGGAGGAGGAGTAGGAGAAGAAGAAGAAGAAGATCAAAAAGTCGATGTAGAAGAAGAAGAAGAAGAAGGAGAAGGAGAAGGAGAAAGAGAAGAATTAAAAGAAGAAGAAGAAGGACAAGAAGAAAAAGGTGAAGCATAAGAAGTAGAAGAAAGGGATGAAGGAGTAGGAGGAGAAGAAGGAGAGAAAGAAGAAGAAGAAGGAGAAGAAGTAGGGGAAGAAGAAGAAGAAGGAGGAGGAGGAGGAGGAGGAGGAGAAGAAGAAGTAGAAGTAAAATATGAAGATAAAGAAGAAGAAGAAGGAGAAGGAGAAGAAGAAGAAGAAGAATAAGAAGATGAAGAAGAACAGGAAGAAGCAGAAGAAGATTAAGAGGTAGAAGAAGAAGAACAAGAACAACAAAAAGAAGACGAACAAGAAGTCGAAGAAGAAGAAATAAAAGGAGAGGAAGATGAAGAAGAACAAGAAGGAGACGAAGAAGAAGAAAGAGAAGAAGAAGAAGAAGAAGAAGGAAAAAAGGAAGTGCAGAGGAAGAAGAGGGGGAAGAAGAAGTAGAAGAAGAAGAAAAAGAAAACAATGAAGAAGAAGAAGAAGAAGAAGAAAAGAAGAAGATGAACAAGAAGAAGAATAACTAGAAGGAGAAGACGAAGAAGAAGAAGAAGAAGAAGGAGAAGAAGAAGAAGAAGTAGAGGAAGAAGAAGAAGAGGAATAAGAAAAGAAGAAGAAGTGGGAGAAGAAGAAGAAGAAAAAGAAAAAGTTGAAGAAGAAGGACAAGAAGAAGAAGAAGATGATGATGATCAAGAAGAAGGAAAAGAAGAAGAAGAGGAAGAAGTTGAGGAAGAAGGAGAGAATAATAATAATAATAATAATAATAATAATAATGACAATGATAATAAAAAGTAGAAGAAGAAGATGAAGAAATAGAATCAAAAGAAGTTGAAGAAGGAGAAGAAGAAGGAGAAGGAGAAGAAGAAGAAGAAGAAGAAGGAGAATGAGAAGAAAAAGAAAAAGGAAAAGAAGAAAAAGAAGAAGAAGTACAAGAAGAAGAAGAACAAGAAAAAGGAGAAG
>JAIUJO010002688.1:15000-27931 GCA_023846275.1 Vanilla planifolia
AAAAGAAGGAGAAGAAGACGAAGGAGAAGAAGAAGAAAAAGTAGAAGGTGAAGAAAAAGAAATAGAAGAAGGGGATGAATAAGAAGAAGAAGAAGAAGAAGAAGAAGAAGATAAGGAGCAGAAGAAGTAGAGGAAGAAGAGGAAGAAGAAGATGAAGAAGAAGAAGAAGAAGTAGAAGAATAAGAAGCAAAAGAAAAAGAAGGAGAAGGAGATGAAGAAGTAGAAGAAGAAGAAGAAGAAGAAGAAGAAAAGGAAGAAGAAGAAGAAGAAAAGGAAGAAGAAGAAGAAGAAGAAGAAGAAGAAGGAAAAGAAGAAGAAGAAAATCGTGAAGAAGAAGAAAAAATTGAAGAAGAACAAGAAGAAGGAGAAGAAGAAGAGGAAGAACAGAAGGAAGAAGAAGTAGAAGTAGAAGAAACAAAAGAAGAAGAAGAAGAAGAAGAAGTAGTAGAAGGATAAGAAAGAAGGATATGGAATAGAAGGAGAAGAAGAAGATGAGAAGAAGAAGAAGAAGAAGAAGAGATGAAAAAGTAGAAGAAGAAGGAGAAGGAGAAGAAGAAGAAGAAGAAGGAGAAGAAGAAGAAGGAGAAGGAGAAGAAGAAGAAGAAAAAGAAGAAGGGGAAGAAAAGGAGAAAGGAGGAGAAGAAGAAGAAGAAAGAGGAGAAGGAGAAGAAGAAGAAGATAAGGAAGGGAAGAAGAAGAAGAAGAAAGAGGAGAAGGAGAAGGAGAAGAAGAAGAAGAAGAAGAAAGAGGAGAAGGAGAAGAAGAAGAAGAAGAAGTGGAAGAAGAAGAGAAGAAGAAGTTTAAAAAGAAGAACAAGAAGGAGAGGAAGAGTATGAAAATGAAGAAGAAGAAGAAGAGGAAGATGAGGAAGAATAAGAAGAAGAATAAGAAAAAGGAGGGGAAGAAGAAGGAGGAGGAGAAGAAGTAGGAGGAGAAGGAGAAGAAGAAGAAAAGAAGAAGAAGAAGAAGAAGAAGAAGAAGAAGATGAAGAAGAAGGTGGGGAGGAGGAGGAGGCAAAGAAGGAGAAGGAGAAGAAGGAAAATTAGAAGAAGAAGAAGAAGAAGAAGAAGAAGGGAAAGTGGAAAAGGAAGGTGAAGAAGAAGCAGAAGAAGCCGAAGAAAAAGAGGAGGAAGAAGAAGAGAAGACATAGAAGAAGAGGAAGAAGAAGAGAAAGAAGAAGAAGAAAAAGAAGAAGAAGAAGAAAATGAAGAAGAAGGTGAAGAAGAAGAAGAAGTAGAAGTAGAAGAAGAAGAAGAAGAAGAAGAAGAAGAAGAAGACATAGAAGAAGAAGAAGAAGAGGAATAATAGGAAAAAGAAGAAGAAGAAGAAGAAGAAGAAGAAGAAGAAGAAGAAGAAGAAAAAGAAGAAAAAGGTGAAGAACAAGAAAAGAAGAAAGAGTAGAAGAAGATGATGACGTAGAAGAAGAGCAAAAACAAGAGGAACAAGAAAAAGAAGAAGTAAAGGAAGTAGAAGAAGAAGAAAAAGGAGAATAATCAGTAGAGGAAGAAGAAGAAAAAGAAGAAGGAGAATGAAAGGAAGAAGAAGAAGAAGAAGAAGAGGAAGAAGAAAAAGGAGAACAACAATAACAAGAAATACAAGTAGTAGTAGAAGAAGAAGAAGGAGAAGAAGAAGGAGAAAAAGAGGAAGAAGAAGGAGAAGATGAACAAGATGGGAAGGAAGATTAAGAAGAAGAAGAAGAAGAAGGTGTGGAGGAAGAGGCATAACAATAAGAAGTAGAAGAAGAAGAAGATGGAAAAGAAGAAGACGAAGTAGAAGGAGGAGGAGAAGTAGAAGAAGAAGAAGAAGAAAAAGTAGAAGGAGAAGAAGTAGAACAACAAAAAGAAGAACTGTAAGAATGACAAGAGGAAGTAGAACAAAAAGAAGAAGAAAATGGGGAAGAAGTCAAAGAAGTAGAAAAATAAGAAGAGAATGGAGGAGGAGGAGTAGTGGAAGATAGAGAAGAAGTAGAAGAAGAAGATGAAGAAGTTGAAGAAGTAAAAGGAGAGGAAGAAGTAGAAGAGGAGGATGAAGAAGAAGACGACGTAGTAGAAGAAGAAGAAGGCGAATAAGAAGAATAAGAAGAAGAATAAGTGGCAGAAGAAAATCATGAAGAAGAAGAAGAAATGCAAGAACAAAAAAGAAGAAAAAGAAGTAGAAGAAGAAGATGATGAAGAGAAAAGAGAAGAACAAGAAAAAGAAGTAGAAGAAGATGAAGTAAAAGAAGAAGAAGAAGAAGACAGAGCAAAAAAGAGAGGAAGAAGAACAAGAAGATGAATTAGAAGAAGAAGAAGAAGAAGAAGAAGAAGAAGAAGGTGATGATGAAGAACAAGATGAAAAACAAGTAGAAGTAGTAGAAGAAGAAGGAGAAGAAGAAGAAGAGGGATAGGAAGATGAAGAAGATGAAGACGAAGAAGGAGAGGAAGAAGAAGATGAGTAACAAGAAGAAGAAGAGGAAGAAGAAGAAGAAGATACAAAAGAAGAAGATGAAAAATAAGAGAAAGAAGAAGAAGAAGAAGAAGAAGAAAATGATGAAAAAGATGAAATAATAGAAGAAGAAGTAAAAATAGGAGAGAGAAGAAGAGGAGGAAGAAGTGGAAGAAGGTAAATAAGGAGATGAAGAAGAAGAAGTAAAAGAAGAAGAATATGGAGAAGAAGAAGAAAAATAAGAAGTAGAAGAAGAAAATGAAGAATAGGAATAAGTAGAAATAGCAGAAAAATAAGAAGAAGAAGAAGAAGAAAAAGAAGAAGAGGAAGAAGAAGAAGAAGAAGAAGAAGAATAAGAAGGTGAAGAACAAGAATAAGAAGGAGAAGAATAAGAAGATGACGACAAAGAAGAAGAAGAAATAAAAGAAGAAGACGTAGAAGAAGTAGAGGAAGAAGTAGAAGAAGAACAAAAACAAGAACAAGAAAAAGAACATGAAGAAGAAGCAGAAGTTTGAGATGAAGAAGATGAAGAAGTGGAAGAATAAGAAGAATAAGAATAAGAAGAAGAAGAAGAATAACAAGAAGAAGAAGTGGAAGCAGAAGAAGAAGGGGAAAAAGATGAAGAGGAAGAAGAAGAAGAAGAAGAAGAGACAAAGAAGAAGAAGAAGAGGAAGAAGAAGAAGAAGAAGAAGAAGAAGACAAAGAGGAAGAAGAAGAGGAAGAAGAATAAGAAGATGATGAATAAAAATGAGAAGAACAATGGGAAGAAGAAGTAAATGAAGAAGAAGAAGAGGAAGAAGAAGAAAAAGTAAAAGGAGAGGAAGATGTATAAAATAGAGGAAGAAGAAGGAGGAGGAGAAGAATAATAGGAAGAAGAAGAAGAAGTACAAGAAGAAGGAGGAGGAGAAGAAGAACAATAAGAAGAAGAACAAGAACAAGAAGGAGAAGAAGAACAAGAAGAAGATGAAGAAGAAGAAGAAGAAGGAGAAGAACAAGAAAAAGAATAAGATGAAGAAGAAGATGAAGAAGAAAAAGAAGAAGATAAAGAGGGATAAAAAGAAGCAAAAGAAGAAGAAGAAGAAGAAAAGGAGAAAGAAGAAAATGTAGAAGAAGAAGAAGAAAAATGAGAAGTAGAAGAAGAAAAAAAAGAAGAAGAAGAATAGAAGAAGAAGAAGAAGGAGAAGAAGAAGAAGAAGAAGAAGAATGATCAGAATATGAAGAAAAAGAAAATGAAGAGGAAGAGTAAGAAGAATTGAAGAAGAAGAAGAAGAAGAAAAAGAAGAAGAAGATGATGATGAAGAACCAGACGAAGAAGAGGAGGAAGGCAAAGTAAAAGAACAACAAGAAGAAAAACAAGTAGAAGTAGAAGAAGAAGAAGGGGAAGAAGAAGGAGAAGAAGAAGAGGGACAGGAAGATGAAGAATATGAAGAAGAAGAAGAAGGAGACGAAGAAGAAGATGAGTAAGAAGAAGAAGAAGATACAAAAGAAGAAGATTAAAAAGAAGAGGAAGAAGAAGAAGAAGAAGAAGAAGAAGAAAATTATGAAAAAGATGAAATAGTAGTAGAAGAAGAAGAAGTAAATGTAGGAGAGGAAGAAGAAGAGGAGGAAGAAGTGGAAGAAGGAAAAGAAGAAGATGAAGAAGAAGAAGTAAAAGAAGAAGAAGAAGGAGAAGAAGAAAAAGAAGAAGAAGTAGAAGAAAAAAAAGAAGAATAAGAATAAGTAGAAGTAGTGGAAGAAGAAGAAGAAGAATAATAATAATAATACTAATAAGAAGAACAAGAAAAAGAAGATGAGGAAGAAGAAGAAGAAGAAGAAGAGGAAGAATAAGAAGGTGAAGAACAAGAATAAGAAGGAGAAGAATAAGAAGATGATGATGAAGAAGAAGAAGAAATAAAAGAAGAAGACATAAAAGAAGAAGAAGTAGAAGCAAAAGAAGAAAAAAAACATGAATAAGAAGGACATGAAGAAGAAGCAGAAGTTTGAGATGAAGAAGGTGAAGTACAAGAATATGAAGAAGAAGAATAAGAAGAAGAAGAAGAACAACAAAAAGAAGAAGTGGAAGTAGAAGAAGAAAAGGAAAAAGATGAAGAGGAAGAAGAAGAAGATGATGATGAATAAAAATGAGAAGAAATATGGGAAGAAGTAAATGAAGAAGAAGAAGAGGAAGGAGAAGAAAAAGTAAAAGGAGAGGAAGATGTATTAAATAGAGGAAGAAGAAGAAGAAGGAGGAGAAGAACAAGAGGAAGATGAAAAAGATGAAGAAGAAGAAGAAGAAGACGAAGAAGGAGAAGAAGAAGAACAACAATAACAAGAAGAACAAGAACAAGAACAAGAAGGAGATGAAGAACAAGTGGAAGAAGAAGAAGAAGAAGAAGAGGAAGAAGAAGAAGAAGAAGAAGAAGTAGATGAAGATGGAGAAGAAGAAGAAGAAGAAGATGAAGATGATGAGAAAGAAGAAGAAAAAGAAGAAGAAGTAGAAGCAAAAGAAGAAGAAGAAGAAGAAGAAGGAAGAAGAAGGTGAAGAGGAAGTAGAAGAAGAAGAGGACAAAGAAGAAGATGATGATGAAGAAAAAAACCTATAATAACAGAAATAATAACTAAAAAATAGTAATAAAAATAATAATAAGAAGAAAAAGAATAAGAAGGAGAAGAGAAGAAGAACATAAAGAAGTAGAAGGAGAAGATAAAGAAGAAGAGGAAAAAGATGAAGAAGAAGAAAAAATGCAGTTGAAGAAGAAGAAGAAAAAAAAGAAGAAGACGAAGAAGGGAAAGAAGAATTAGAATTAGAAGAAGAAGTAAAAGAAGAAGAAGAAGAAGAAGAAGAAGAAGAGGAAGAAAAAGAGAAAGAAGAGGAAGAAGCAGGAGAAGAAGCAGAAGAAGAAGAAGAAGAAGAAGAAAAATGAAAAGAATAAGATGATGAAGAACTAGAAGAAGAAAAAAAAGTAAAAGAAGGAGAGGAAGAAGAAGACAAGGAAGAAGTAGAAGAATATAAAGTAGAAGATGAAGAAGAAGAAGAAGAAGAAGGAGTAGAATATGAATAAGAAGAAGAAGAAGAAGAAGAAGAAGAAGAAGAAGAAGAAGAATGAGAGGAAGAAGAAGAAGAAGAAGAAGGAGAAGAAGAAGAAAAAACAGAAGGAGAATAAAAAGAAGGAGAGAAAGAAGAACAAGTAGAAGAAGAAGAATAATAATAAGTAGGAGAAGGAGAAGGAGAGGAAGAGGAAGAAGAAGAAAAAGAAGAAGAAGAAGAAGAAGTAGAAGATGAAGAAGAAGAAGAACAAGGAGAAGGAGAAGGAGAAGGAGAAGGAGAAAATGGTGAAGAAGAAGAAAAAGTTTAAGAAGAACAAGAAGGAAAAGAAGAAGAGGAAGAAGAAAAAGAAAAAGGAACAAAAGAAAATGAAGAAGAAGAAATAGGAGAAGGAGATGAAGTAGAAGAAGAAGAAGAAGAAGAAGAAGAAGAAGAAGAAGAAGAAGAAGAAGAATAGGAAGAACAAAAAGAAGAAGAAGAAAAAGGTAAAAAAGAAGAAGAAGAAGACGAAAAAGAAGTAGAAGACGAAGCCGAACAAGAGGAAGAAGGAGAAGAAGAAGGAGGAGGAGGAGAAGAAGGAGAAGGAGAAGGAGAAGAAGAAGAAGAAGAAGAAGAAGTAAGAGAAGAAGGAGGAGGGGGAGAAGAAGGAGAAGGAGAAGAACAAGGAGAAGAAGAAGGAGAAGGAGAAGGAAAAGCAGAAGAAGAAGAAGAAGAAGAAGACGAAGACGACGAAGAAGAAGATGAAGACGACGAAGTAGAAGAAGACGAAGAAAAAGATGATATAGAAGAAGAGGGAGAAGAAGAGGAAGATGAAGAAGAAAAAGAAGAAGAAGAATAAAATGAAGAAGAAGAAGAAAAAGAAGAAGAATTAGAAGAAGAAGCAGAAGAAGAAGAACAAGATGTAGAAGAAGAAGAAGAAGACGTAGAAGAAGAAGAAGATGAAGAAGAAGAAGAAAAAGTAGAAGTGGCAAAAGAAGAAGAAGAAGAAGAAGAAAAACATGAAGAACAAGAAAAAGAAGTAAAAGAAGATGAAGAAGAAGAAGAGCAAAAAGGAGAGGAATAAGAAGAAGAAGTTGAAGAAGCAGAAGAAGTGCAATAATATAAACAATAATAATAATAATAGTGTTAATCATAATAAGTAGATAAAGAAGAAGAAGAAAAAGAAAAAGAAGAAGTACAAGAAGAAGAAGAGGAAGTAGATCATGAAGAACAACAAGGAGAAGAAGAAGAAAAGGAGAGGAAGAAGAAGAAGAAGGAGAAGAAGAAGAAGAAGAAGAAGAAGTAAAAGAAGAAGAGGAAGAAGTGGAAGCAGAAGATGAAGAAGAAGAAGAAGAAGAAGTAGAAGACGACATAGAAGAAGAAGAAGAAGAAGAAGAGGAAGAAGAAGAAAAAGATGAAGAAGAAGATGTTGCAAAAGAAAATGAAGTAGAAGTAGAAGTGTAAGATGAAAAAGAAGACCAATAAGAAGAAGAAGAGAATAGAGAAGAACAAGAAATAGAAGTAGAAGAAGATGAGAAAAAGAATAAGTAGAAGAAGAAGAGAAAAAAGTAGAGGAACAAGAACAAGAAGAAGAATTAGAAGAAGAAGAAGAAGAAAAAGGAGAAGAAGAAAGAGAAGAAGTAGAAGAAGAAGAAGAAGAAAAGAAGAAGATGAAGAAGAAGAAGAAGGAGGAGGCAGAGACGAAGAAGAAGAAGACAAAGAAGAAGAAGAAGATTAAAAGGAAGAAAAAGAAAATGAAGTAAAATAATAATAATAATAATAATAATAAGAAGAAGAAGAGAATGAAGAAAAGAAGAAGAAGAAGAAGAAGGAGGAGAAGGAGAAGAAGAAGAAGAAGAAAAAGAAAAAGAAGTAGATGAAGAGGAAGAAGTTGAAGAAAAAGGAGGAGAAGAAGAAGATGATGATGATGAAGAAGAAAAAGGAAACAAACAAAGATGATGGAAAAGAAGTAGAATTATAAGAAGGAGTAGAAGAGGAAGAAGGAATGGAAGATGAACAGGAAGAAGAAGTAGAAGAAGAAGATGGAGAAGAAGAAGAAGAAGAAGATGAATAAAGAGAAGAAGAAAAAGATGAGATAGAAGATGAGGAAGAAGTAGAGGAGGAAGAAGTGTAAGAGGAAGAAGAAGAAGAAGAAGAGGAAGAAGAAAAAGATGAAGAAGAAGAGGAAAAAGAAGTAGTAGTAGTACTAGTAGTAGTAGAAGAAGGAGAAGAAGTAGAAGAAGAAGAAGAAGAAGAAGAACAAGGAGAAGAACAAGGAGAAGAAGAAGAAGAAGAAGAAGAAGAAGAAGATGATGATGATGAAGATGAACAAGTAGGGGAAGAAGTAGAAGAAGAAAATAAAGAAGTAAAACAAGAAGAAGAAGCATAAGTAAAAGAAGAAGAAGAAGAAGAAGAAGAATACTAATAATAATAATAATAATAATAATAATAATAATAATAATAATAAGGCAAAGCATATAAAGATGAAGATTAAGAAAAAAAGAAGAAAAAGAAGAAGATGAAGAAGAAGAACAAGAACAGGAAGAAGAAGTAGAAATGAAGAAGAAAGGAGGAAGAATAAGTTGAAGATGAAAAAGAAGAAGGAGAAGAAGAAGGAGATCAAGAAGAAGAAGAAGAAGAAGAACAAGAACAAGAACAAGAAAAAAAGAATAACAAGAAGAAGAAGAAGATGAAGAAGAAGATGGAGCAGAAGAAGGAGGAGGAGAAGAAGAAGAAGTAGAGGAAGTAAAAGAAAAAGAAAAAGTAAAACTAGAAGAAGAAGAACAACAAGAAGAAGAAAATGCAGAAGAAGAAGAAGTAGTAGTAGTAGTAGAAGAAGAAGAAGAAGAAGAATAAGGAGAAGAATACGAAGATGAAGAAGAAGAGGAGGATGAAGAAAAAGAAGACGAAGAAGAAGAAGATGAAGAAGAGGAAGAAGAAGCAGAAGAAGAAGATGAAGAAGAACAAGTAGAGGAAGAAGAACAAGAAGAAGATGTTGTAGAAGTAAAAGAAGAAGAAGAAGCACAAGCAAAAGAAGAAGATGAAGAAGAAGGAGAAGAAGAAGAATAAGAAGGCAAAGAATATGAAGATGAAGAATAACCAAAAAAAGAAGAAGAAAATGAAGAAGACAAAGAAGAAGAACAAGAATAAGAAGAAGAAGAAGAAGTAAAATTGAAGAAGAAAGGAGGAAGAAGAAGAAGATGGAGATGAAGATGAAGAAAAAAGAGGAGGAGAAGAAGAAGGAGAAGAAAAAGAAGTAGTAGAAGAAGAAGGAGATCAAGAAGAAGTAGAAGAAGAAAAGAAGAAGAAGAAGGAGAGGAAGAAGAACAAGAAAAAAAAATAAAAAGAAGTAGAGGAAGAAGAAGAAGAAGAAGAAGAAGAAGAAGAAGATGAAGAATACGATGGAGAAGAAGAAGAAGAAGAAAAAGAAGAATTAGAAGAAGAAAAAGATGTAGATGAAGAGGAAGAAGTTGAAGAAGGAGAAGGAGAAGAAGAAGAAGAAGATGAAGAAGATGATGATGATGATGAAGATGAAGATGAAAAAAGACAAAACCAAGATGAAGAACAACAAGTAAAAGAAGAAGGACAAGAAGGGGAAGAAGGAATGGAAGATGAACAAGCAGAAGTAGAAGAAGATGGAGAAGAAGAAGAAGAAGAAGAAGAATAAAGAGAAGAAGAAAAAGATGAGATAGAAGATGAGGAAGAAGTAGAGGAGGAAGAAGTGGAAGAAGAAGAAGAGGAAGAAGAGGAAGAAGAAAAAGTGGAAAAAGAAGTAGTAGTAGTAGTAGTAGAAGAAGAAGAAGAAGAAAAAGATGTAGAAGAAGCAGAAGCCATAAAAGAAGAAGAAGAAGAAGAATAAGGATAAGAATACGAAGATGAAGAAGAAGCGGAAGAAGAAGAAGAAAAAGAAGATGAAGAAGATGATGATGAACAAGAGGAAGAAGAAGATGAAGAAGAAGAAGAAGAAGAAGATGAAGAAAAACAAGTAGAGGAAGGAGAAGAAGAAGAAGATGGAGAAGAAGTAGAACAAGAAGAAGAAGCACAAGAAAAAGATGAAGATGAAGAAGAAGAAGAAGAAAAATAAAAAGGCAAAGAATATGAAAATAAAGAATAAGAAAAAAAAAGAAGAAAATAAAGAAGAAGATGAAGAAGAAGTACAAGAACAGGAAGAAGAAGAAGAAGCAAAAATGAAGAAGAAAGGAGGAAGAAGAAGAAGATGGAGATGAAGATGAGGGAGAAGGAGGAGGAGAAGAAGGAGAAGAAAAAGAAGTAGAAGAAAAAGAAGAAGAAGAAGAAGAAGAAGAAGAAGATCAAGAAGAGGAAGGAGAAGAAGAAGAAGAAAAGAAGAAGAAGAAGAAGAAGAAGAAGAAGAAGAAGAAGAAGGCAAAGAAGACAAAGAAGTAGAAGAAGAAGAAGAAGATGAATAAGAACATGATGATGATGATTATGATGAAGAAGGAGAAAAACTAGAAGAAGAAGAAGAACAAGAAGAAGAAGAAAAAGAGGAAGAAGAAGAAAAAGAACAAGTAAAATGAGAAGAAGAAGAAGAATAGGAAGAAGAAGAAGAATAGGACGAAGAAGAAGAAGAGAATGTAGAAGAAGATGAAGAAGAAGAACAAGAAGAAGAAGAAAAAGTAGAAGAAAAAGAAGTAGATGAAGAGGAAGAAGTTGAAGAAGAAGAAGAAGAAGAAGATGACGATGAAGATGAAGAAGAAAAAAGAAAAAAACAAAGATGAAGAACAAGAAGTAGAAGAAGGAGAAGAAGAGGAAGAAGAAATGGAAGATGAACAAGAAGAAGAAGAAGTAGAAGAAGAAGAAGGAGAAGAAGAAGAAGCAGAAGAAGAAGAAGAAGAAGAAGAAGGAGAAGAAGAAAAAGAACAAGAAGAAAAGTTGAAGAAGAAGAAAAATTCAAAGAAGAAGAAGAAGAGATAGAAGATGAGGAAGAAGAAAAGGAGGAAGAAGTGGAAGAAGAAGAAGAAGAAAAAGAGGAAGAAGAAAAAGAAGAAGAAGAGAAAGATGAAGTAAAAGAAGAAGAAGAAGATGTAGAAGAAGAAGCAGTAGAAGAAGAAGAAGAAGAAGAAGAAGAAGAAGGAGTAGAATATAAAAATGATGATGAAGAAGAAGAAGAAGAAGGAAAAGAGGAGAAGAAAAAGAAGAAGAACAAGCAGAGGAAGAAGGAGAAGAAGAAGAAGATGAAGATTAAGAAGTAAAAGAAGAAGAAGAAGAAGAAGAAGAATAAGTATAAGAAGAAGAAAAGAAGAAGAAGAAGAAGAAGAAGAAGTTGAAACTAAGGAGAAAAAGAGGAAGAAGATGAAGAAGAAGAAGAATAAGAAGTAGTAGTAGAAGAAGAAGAAGTGGTGGAAGAAGAAGAAGAAGGAGAAAAAGATGATGAGGAAGAAGAAGAATAGGAAAAATGAAAAGAAAAAAGAGAAGAAGAAGAAGGACAAGAAGAAGAGGAAGAAGATGAAGAAGAAGAAGAGGGAGAAGAAGAAGATGAAGGAGGTAGAGAAGAAGTGAAGAAAAGATATAGTAGAAGAAAATGTTTAAGAAGAAGAAGAAGAAATAGAAGAAGAGAAAGAAGTAATAGTAATAAAAGGGGAAGAAGAGGATAAGAAGAAGACGAAGAAGCAAGAGTAAAAGAAGTAGAACAAAAGTAACAACTATAACAAGAAGAAGAAGAAGAACAAGAAGAAGAGGAAGAAGGTGAAGAAGCAGAAGTAGTAGAAGGAGAAGGAGATGGAGAAGAGAAAGAAGAATAAGAAGATGATGAAGAAGAAGAAGAAGAATTAGAAGAAGAGGACAAAGTAGAAGAACAAGGTGGAGAAGAAGAAGAAAAAGAAGGTGATGAAAAAGATGTAGAAGAAGTAGATGTAAAAGAAGAAGAAAAAGAAGGAGAAAAATTAGAAGAAGGAGAGGAACATGAAAAATAATAATAAGAAGAAGAAGAAGGGGAAGAAGAAGAAAAAGAAGAAAAAGAAAAAGAGGAAGAGGAAGACAAACAATAATAATAATAATAGTAATAATATTATGAAGAAGAGGAAGAAGAAGTAGAAGAAGAAAAAGTAGAAAAACAACAAACAGAAGAAGTAAAAGAAGAAGAAGAAGAAGATGGGTAAGAATAAGAACAAATGGAGAAGAAGGAGATGAAGAAGAATAAGTAGAAGAGGCAAAAGAAGTAGAAGAAGATGAAGAAGAAGAAGAAGAAGAAAAAGAAGAAGAAGAACAACAATAATAATAATAATAATAATAAGAGGAAGAAGATGACAAAGAAGAAGAAGAGGAGGAGGAGAATGAGTAAGAAGAAAGAAGAAGAACAAGAAAAAGAAGAAGAAGTTGAAGAAGAAGTAGAAGGAGAAGAAGAAGAAGAAGAAGAAGAAAAAGGAGAAGGAGAAGATTAAGATGAAGGAGAAGGAGAAGTAGAAGAGGAAGACGAAGAAGAAAAAGAAGTCGAAGAAGAAGTCGGAGAAGAAGAAGAAGAAGAAGAAGAAGATGTAAAAGTTGAAGAAGGAGAAAAAGTATAAGAAGATGGAGAAGAAAAAGAACACGAAGAAGAAAAAGAGGAAGTTGTAGTAGAAGAAGAAGAACAAGAAGAAGAAGGAGAAGTAGAAGAGGGATATGAAGAAGAAGAAGAAGAAGAAAACGGAGAAGAGGAAAAGGGAGAAGAAGAAAAAGAAGAAGAAGAAGAACAAGAAGAAGAAGCAGAAGAAGAAGATGAAGAAGGGGAGGAAGAAGATGAAGAAGAAGAGGATGTGGAGGAGGAGAAAGAAGAAGAAGAAAAAGAAGAATAAGAAGAAGAAGAAATAGAAGAAGTGGAAGAGGAAGAAAAAGGAGTGGAAAAAGCAAATGGAGAGGAAGATGAACAAGAAGAAGAAGAAGAAAGAGCTGGAGAAGGAGGAGGAGGAGGAGAAGAAAAGAAAAGAAGATGAAGAAAAACATTAAGAAGGAGATTAAGGAGAAGAAGAAGAAGAAGAAGAAGGAGAATTAGAAGAAGTAGTGGAAGATGAAGAACACAAAGTAGGAGAAGAAGAAGAATGACAAAAGTAGTAGAAGAAGAAGATAAAGAAGAAGAAGACAAAGAAGAAGAAGAAGAAGAAGAAGAAGAATAATAACAATAATAACAACAATAATGATAATAATAAGAAAGAGAAGAAGAAGAAAACAAACAGAAGAAGGAGAAGATGAAGAAGAAGAGCAGGAAGAAGAAGAAAAAATGGAGATGAAGAAGAAGAAGAAGAAGAAGAAGAAAAAGAAGAAGAAGAAAAAGGAGAACAAGGAGAAGAAGAAAAGGAAGAAGAAGAAGAAGAAGAAGAAGGGGAAAGAGAAGGAGAAGAAGAAGAAGAAGAATAACAATAATGATAGTAATAACAACAATAATAACAAGAATAACAATAATAATAATAACAATAATAAGTAAGAGAAGAAGAAGAAGAAGAGGAGGAGGAAGAAGAAGAACAGAAGGAGGAAGAAGAATAAGGAGAAGAATAACAATAAGAAGAAGTAGAA
>JAIUJO010003872.1:0-2500 GCA_023846275.1 Vanilla planifolia
TTTTCTTCCCCTTCTTCTTCATCATAATCTTCTTCTTCTTCTTCCTCATCTTCTTCTTTTTCTACTACTTCTTCTTATTTTCCTTCCTCTTTATCTTCTTCTTCTTTTTCTTCTTCTTATTCTTCTTCTTCTTCTTCTTATTCTTCGCTTGTTCTTCTATTTGTTCTTCTACTTCACCTTCTTCTTCATCTTCTTATTCTTCTTCTTCTTCTTCTTCACCTTCTCTTCTTCTTCTTCCATCTTTTCTTCTATTTTTTCTTCTTCATCATCATCTTCTTCTTCTCCTCCTTCTCTTTCTCCTTCTTCTTTTTCTTCTTCTTTATTTTCATCATCATCTTCTTATTCTTCTTCTTCTTCTCCATCTTCTTCTTCTTGTTCTTCTTCTTTTTCTTCTTGTTCTTGTTCTTCTTCTTCTTCTTCTTCACCTTCTCCCTCTTCTTCTTCGCTTCTAATTCATTTTCTTCTTCTTTTAACACTTATTCTTCTTCTTTCTTTTCCTATTCTTCTATTTGTTGTTCTTCTTCTTCCTCTTTTTCTTGTCCATCTTCTTCAATTTCTCCTTTTGGTTCTTCTTCTTCTTCCTCGTCCTCTTCTTCTACTCCATCTTCTTGTCCTTGTTCTTCTTCTTCTTCTTCTTCATTTTCTTCTTCCTCCTCTTTTTCTTCTAGTACTACTTCTTCTTCTTCTACTTCCTCTTCTTCTTCCTTATGTCCTTCCTCTTCTTCTTCTTCCTCTTCTTCTTCTTCCTCTTCTTCTTCTTCTAATTCTTCTTCGTCTTCTTCCTTTTCTTCTTCTTCTTTCACAACCACTTCTTCTTCCTCTTCTTCATGTTGTTCTTATTCTTCTTTTTCTTCTTCTTAACCCTTTTCTTCTTCTTCTTCTTCTTTTTCTCTTCATTTTCTTCTTCTATTTCTACTTGTTCCACTTCTTCTTCATCATCTTTAAAATCATTATCATCATCATCTTCTTCATCTTCTTCTTCTACTTCTTCTTTCTCTTCTTCTTCTTCTACTTCTTCAACATCTTCTTTTTTCTTCTTCTTCTTCATCCCCTTCTTCCTCTTCTTCTTCTTCATGTTCTTTTTATTCTTCCTTCAACTCCTTATATTCTTCCTCTTGTTCCTCTTCTTATTCTTCTTCTTCTTCTTCTTCATCTTTTTCTTGTTCTTCTTCTTCATTTTCTCAACCTAGCCCTTCTTCTTCTTCTTTTTCATCTTCCTCTTCTTCTTCTTTTCCTTGTTCTTTTTCTTCTTCTCTTACTTCTTCTTATTATTCATCTTCTTCTTGTTCTGCATCATCATCATCATCATCATCTTCTTCTTCTTCTTCTTCTTCTTCCTCTATGTCTTCTTCTTCATCTTCTTCTTTTTCTTCTTCTTTAGTTCTTCTTCCTCCACATCCTCCTCCTCTTCTTCTTCTTCGATGTTTACTTCAGGTTCATGTTTATTTTCTTCTTCTTCTTCTACTTCTTCTTTTTCCTATTATTCTTTTCTTCTTCTTCTTCTCCATCATCTTGTTCTCCTTTTCTTCTTCTTTTTCTTTTTCTTCTTTTTCTTTTTCTTCTTCTTCTTCTTTGTCTTCTACATCTTCTTCATCTTCTTCTTGTCTTCTTCGTCTTCTACCTCTGCTTCTGCTATTTCTTCTAGTTCATCTTTTTGTTTTTCTATTTCTGCTTCTTCTTCTTTGCCATCTTCATCATCATCATCATCATCTTCTTCCTCTTCTTCATATCCTTCTTCTTCTTCTGCTTCTTCTTCTTATTCATCTTCTTCTTCTTCTTTTCTTATTCTTCTTCTTCTTCATATCCTTCCTCCTCATCTTCTTCTTCTTCTTCTTCTTCTTCTTCCTCCTCTTCTTCATCCTTCTGCTCCACTTTTTCTTTATGTTCTTCTTCTTCTTCTTCTTTTCTTCTTCTTCTTCCTCCTCCTCTTCTTCTTCTTCTTCTTTGTCATCTTTTTCTTCGTTTCCTGTTCTTCTTCTACTTCTTCTTCTTCATCTTCTCGTTCTTCTACTTCTTCTTCTTCTTCTTCTTGCTACTCCTTCTAGTCGTCCACCTCTTCCTCATCTTCTTCTTCTTCTTCTTCTTGTTTTATGTTTTCTTCTCCTTCTTCTTCTCCTCCTCCTTTTCTTCTTCTTCTTCTTCTTATTCTTATTCTTCTCGTTCTTCTTGTTATTGTATTGCTTCATCTTCTTCTACTACTACTACTACTACTTCTTCTTCTTATTCTTCTTCTTCTTCATCATCTTCATCTTCTTCTTCTTCCTATTCTTCCTCTTCTTTTTCTTCTTGTTCTTCTTCTTCTTCTTCTACTTCTTCCTTTACCTCTTCTTCTTCCTCTTCTTCTTCTTTTTCTTCTTCTCTTATTTCTTTTTCTTCTTCTTTTTGTTCTTCTTCCTCTCCTTTTCTTTCTTCCTCTTCTACTTGTTCTTCTTCTCGTTCTTCTTCTTCTTCTTCATCTTCTTCTTTTTTTCATTATTCTTCTTCTTTTTCGTTGTTGACT
>JAIUJO010003872.1:7500-27899 GCA_023846275.1 Vanilla planifolia
TTTTTCTTCTTCTTTTTGTTCTTCTTCCTCTCCTTTTCTTTCTTCCTCTTCTTCTTCTTCTTCTTCTCGTTCTTCTTCTTCTTCATCTTCTTCTTGTTTTCATTATTCTTCTTCTTTTTCGTTGTTGTCTTCTTCTTCTTCTTCTTGTTTTTTGCCTTCTTCATCTTCTTCCTCCTCCTCTTCTTCTTCCTCCACTTCTTCTTCTTCCTCTTCTCCTTCATCCTTTTCTTCTTCTTCTTCTTTTTCTTCTTCTTCTTCTTCTATGTTTCAATCTTCTCCTTGTTTTTCTTGTTCTTCTTCTTCATCTTCTCTTTCTCGTTATTTTTCTTTTTTTCTTCATCTTCTTCTTCTTATTATTATTGTTATTATTATTGTTCTACTTCTTCTTCTTCTTCCTCTTCTTCTTCTTCTTCCTCTTCTTCTTTTTCTTCTTTCTTGTTCTTCCTACTCTTCTTCTTTTCCTTCCACTACCTCTTCTTCTTCTCCTACTACTACTTATTCTTCTTTTACTTTTTCTTCTTCTCCTTCTTTGTCTTCTTCGGCTTCTTTTTCTTCTTCTTCCTCTTCTTCTTCTTCTTCTTCTTCTTCTTTGTCTTTTTCTTCATCATTTTCTTCTTCTTCTTGTTCTTCTTCTTCTACCACTTCTTTTTCTTCATCTTCTTCTTCTTCTTCTTCTTCCACTTATTCCTCTTCTTCTTCCTCCTCCTCTTCATCCTCCTTCTCCTCCTCTTCCACTTCTTACTCTTCTTCTTCTATGCTTTCACCTTCTTCATCTTCTTCTTCTTGTTCTTTTTCTTCTTCATCCACTTCTTCTTCTTCTTCTCATTCTTAATTTACTGCTTCTTCTTCCTCTTCTTCTACTTATTGTTCTTTTTCTTCTTTTTCTTCTTTGTCTTCTTACTCTTCTTCTTCTTCTCATTCTTAATTTGTTTCTTCTTCTTCCTCTTCTTCTTCTTATTATTCTTCTTCTTCTTTTTCTTCTTTGTCTTCTTCTTCCTCCTCATCTTCTTCTTCATCTTTTTCTTCCTCTTCTTCTTCTTCTTTTTCTACTTCTTCTACCTCTTTTCCTCTTTTTCTTCCTCCAACTCTGCTTCTTCTTCTTGTTGCTCTTCATCCTGTTCTTTATCTTCTACTTCTTCTTCTTCTTCATCTAGCACTTCTTCTTTTTCTTATTCTTCGTCTTCATATTCCTCTCCTTCTTCGTCTTCTTCTTGTTCTTCTTCATCTTCTTCTTTTTCTTCTTCTTGTTCTTCTTCCTCCTACTTTTCTTCCTCTTTTTCTTATAGTTCTTCTACTTCAATGTTATCTTCTTCTCCAACTTTTTCTTCCTCTTCTTTTTCTTTTTCTTCATCTTCTTCTCTTTCTTCTTCTTCTTGTACTACTACTTTTACTTCTTCTACTTCTTCTTTTTCTTCTTTTACTTCTTCTTCTTCTTCTTCTACTAATATTTTTTCCTCTTCTTCTTTTTTTCTTCTTCTACTTCTTCATCTTCTTCATCTTCTGCTTCTTCTTCTTCTACTTCTTCTTCTTGTCCTCCTTTTCTTCTTCTTCTTCTTAATCTTTTTACTCTACCTCTTCTTCTTCGTCTTCTTCTTCTTTTACTATTTATTCTTCCTCAACTTTTTGTTCTTCTTCTTCTTCTTCACCTCCTCCTTCTTGCCCTTCTTCTTCTGCTTCATTTTCTTCATCAACCTCTTGTTCTCCTTTTTCTTCTTCTTCGACTTCTCCTTTTACTTTTACTTCTTCTTCTTCTTCTTCCACTTTTTCTTCTTCTTCTTCATCTTTTCTTGTTCTTCTTGATCTTCTTTTTTTTGTTCTTCTTCTACTTATTATTCGTCTTTTTCCACTTCTTTTTCTTCTTCGTCTTATTCTTATTTTGCTTATTCTTTTTCTTTTTTTTTTCTTCTTCTTCTTCTTCTTCTACCTCTTCATCTTCTTCTTCTTCTTCTTCTTCTTCATTTTTTATTCTTCTTCTTCTGCTTCTTCTTCTTCATTTTCTTCTTATTCTTCTTCTTCTTCTTTTTCCTCTTCTTATTTTTTTCATCTTCCACCTCCTCTTCTTCCTAATCTTCTTCTTTTCTTTTCAACTTTTTCTACATCTTAACATGCTATTACTTCTACTTCATCATCATCTTCTTCTCCTTCTTATTCTTCTTCTTCTTCTTCTTCTTCTTCTTCTTCTTCGACTTCTGCTTCTTCTTCTTCTTCTTCTTTGTCTTCTTCTACTTCTTTTTCTTCTTCTTCCTCTTCATGTTCTTCTTTATCATCATCAACTTCTTTTTCATCTTCTTCTTCTTCTTCTTCTTTTTCCTCCTCCTCTACCTCTTCTTCTTCTTCTTCTTCTTCTTCTTCTTCCACTTCTCCTCCTTCTTTTGCTTCATCTTCATCTTCTTCTTTTTCTTCTTCTTCCTCTTCACCTTCTTTTTCTATTTTGTCTTGTTCTTCTTTTTCTTCTTCTTCGTCTTCTTGTTCTTCCTCCTTCTACCACTTCTCTTCCTCTTCCTCTTATTTTTCTTCTTCTTCTTCTATATTTTCTTCTTCCTCATCTTTTTCTTCTTCTTGTTCATCTACTTTTCTTCTTCTTCTAGTTCTTTTTTTGCTGTTTCTACTTCTTTTTTTCTTCCTCTTCTACTTATGTTTCATTTTCTTTTTCTTCTTATTCTTCATATTCTTCTTCTTCTTCTTCCTCCACTATTTCTTCATCATCTCCTTCAACATCTTCTTCTTCTTCTTCTTCTTCCTCCACTATTTCTTCATCATCTTCTTCAACATCTTCTTCTTCTTCTTCTTTTTCTTCTTCTCCTTCTTCTACTTCTTATTCTTCTTCTTCTTCCACTTATTTTTCTTCTTCTTTTTCTTCTACTTCTTCTTCATCTTCTTTGTTGCTTCCTTTTGCTTCTTCTTTTTCTTCTTCTTCACCGTCATCCTCCTCTTTTACAATTTCTTCTTCTACTTCATCTTCTTCCTCCCCCACTTTTTCTTCCTCTTCTTCTTCTTCTCTTTTTTCTACATCTTCTTCATCTTTTCTTCTTCTTCTTCTTCTTCTTCTTCTTCTTCTTGTTCTTCTTCTTTTTCCTCTTCTTCTTCTTCTTCTTCTCCTTCTCCTTCTTCTTCTTCTTCATCGTCTTCTTCCTCTTAATTTTCTTCTTCATTTTCTTCTTCTTCCTCTCCTTCTTCTTCTTCTTCTTTGCTTGTTCTTCTTCTTTTTCTTCTTCTTCCACTTTTTCTTCTTTTTCTTCTTCTGCCTCCTCTTCTTCTTCTTCTTCTTCTTCCACTCCCTCTACTTCTTTTTCTAATTCTTGCACCTCCTCTTCTTCTTTTTCTTCGTCTTCTTCTGCTTCTTCCTCTTCCTCTTCTACTTCGTCTTCTTCTTCTTTTTCTTCTTCTTCCTCTTTTTCTTCTTCTACTACTTCGTCTTCTTCTTCTTCTTCTTCTACTTCTTCTTCTTCTTCTTCTTCTTCTTATTCAACTTCTACCTTTTCTTCTATTCTTCATCTACTTTATCTACTTTTCTTCTTCTTCTTCTTCTTCTTTTTCTTCTCCTTCCTCTTGTTCTTCTTCTGCTTCTTCTTCTACTTCTTCTTCGTCTTTCTCTTCTTCTTCATCTTCTTCTTTCTCTTCTTCTTCTTCTTCTTCTACTACGTCTTCTTCTTCTCCTTCTTCTTCTTCTTCTTCTTCTTGTTCTTCTTCTTCTTCTTCTTCTTCATGCTCTTCCACTTCTTTGTCTTCTTCTTCTTCTTCTTCTACTTCTACTATTTCTTCATCTTCTTCTTTTTGCTCTTCTTCTTCTTCTTTCTCTTCTTCCCCTTCTTCCTCTACTTCTTCATTTTCTTCTTCTTCTTCTACTCCTTTTCGTTCTTCTACTTCTTCATCAGCTTCTTCTTCATCGTCGTCTCCCTCTACTTCTTTTTCTTCTTCTTCTTCTTCTTCTTCTTCTTCTTCTTCTTCTCCTTCTTCTTCTTCTTCATTTTCATCACCTTCCTGCACTATTTCTTCTTCTTCCTCTTCTTCCTTTTCTTCTTCTTCTTCTTCTACTTTTTCTTGTATATTGTTCTTCTTGTCTCTTCTTCTTCTACTACTACCTCTTTTTCTTCTTCTTGTTCTACTTCTTCTTTTTCTTGTTCTTCTACTTCTTCTTCTTCTTCTTCCTTTTCTTATTGTTTTTCTTCCTTTTGTTTTTTTCTTCTTCTTTCTTTTCTTCTTCTTCTTCTTTTTCTTCTTCTTCTTCTTCCTTTTATTCTTCTTCATCTTCTTCTTCTTCTTCTTTCTCATTTTCTTCTTTTTCTTTTTGCTCTTCCTCCTCTTCTTTTTCTTTTTTTTTTCTTCTTCTTCTTCTTCCTCCTCTTCTTCCTCTTCCTCTACCACTTCTTCCACTTCTTCTTCTTCTTCTTCAATTTCTTTGCTCGTTCCGCCTCCTTTTCTTCTTATTTGTCTTCTTCTTCTTTTCCTTCTTCCTCCTCCTCCACCTCCTCTTATTCCTCTTCTTCTACTTCTTCTTCTTCCTCCACTTCTTTTTCTTTTTCTTCTTCTTCTACATTTTCTTCTTCATCTTTTTTTTGTTATTTTTCCTAATCTTCTTGTTCAAGTTGTCTTTCTTCTACTTCTTATTCTTCCTCCACTTCTTCCCCTTCTTCTTGTACTTCTTCTGCTTCTGTTTCTTTTTCTTCTTCCTCTTCTTCGTCCTATTCTTCATCTTCTTCTTCTTCTTCCACTTCCTCATCTTCTTCTTCTTTTTCTTTTTCTTCTTCAACCAATTCTTCTTCATCAAATTCTTCTTCTTCTTCTTCTTCTTCCTCCTCTTCTTCGTGCACTTCTTCTCCTTCTTCTTCTTCTTCTTCCTCCTCCTCTTCTTCCTCTTCTTCTTTTTCTTCTTCTTCTTCTTCTTCTTAATCCTTTTCATCTTCTTTTTCTTCCTGTACCTCTTCTTCTGGTTGCACTTTTTCTACTTTTTCTTCTTCTTCATTTCTTCTTCTTCTTCTTTTCCTTCATCTTCTTTTTCTTCTTCTTCTTCTTCATCATCATCTCCTCCTCCCCTTCTACTTTGTCCTCTTATGCATCTTTTTTCTCATCTTCCTCTTCTTCTTCTTCTTCTTCTTATTCTTATTATTATTCTTCTTCTTCTTCTTCTTCTTCATCTTCTTCCTCCTCCTCCTCCTCCTCTTCTTTTTGTTCTTGTTCTTGTTCTTCTTCTTCTTCCTCCTTCTCCTACTCCTCTTCTTCTTCTTCTTCTTCTTTTGCTTCTTCTTCTTCTTCTTCTTCTTCTTCTTCTTCCTCTTCTTTTTCCTCCTCCTCCTCTTCTCCTCCACCTTCTTCTTCTAATTTTTCTTCTTCTTCTTCTTCTTCTTCTTCTTCTCGTTCTCCTTCTCCTTCTTATTATTATTATTATTATTATTATTATTATTATTATTATTATTATTATTATTATTCTCCTCCTTGTTCTTCTTCTTCTTCTTCTTTCGCTTCTTCTTCTTGTTTTCCTTCCTCTTCTTCTTGTTTAATTATTCTTCTTCTTTGTCTTTTACTTCTTCTTGTTCTTCTTCTCCTTCTTCTTTTACTTCTTCTTCTTCTTCAACTTTAACTTCTTTGTCTTTTTCTTATTATTCTTCATCTTCCACCTCCTATTCTTCTTCCTCTTCTTTTGCTTTGTTTCTTGTTCACCTTTTTCGTCTTCTTCTTCCTCTTCTTCTCCTTCTTCTTCTTCTTCTTCTTCTCCATCTACTTTTTTTCTTCTACTTTTTCTTTACATTCTTCTTCTTCTTCTTCTTCATCTTCATTTTTTTCTTCTTTTTTTTCTTCTTCTCTTTCTTCTTCCCCTTCTTCCTTTGTTCTTCTTCTTTTTCATCATCTTCTTCTCCTTCTTCTTTAGCTTCTTGTTCTTCTCCTTCAAGTTCTTCTTCTTCTTCTTCTTCATTTTCTTCTTCCTTTTCTCCTTCTTCATCTTCATCATCTACTTCTTCTTCTTCTTCTTCTCCTTTTTCTTCTTCTTGTTCATCTTCTTCTTCTTCTTCTTCTTCTTCTTCCTCTGCCTCTTCTTCTTCTTCTTCTTCTTTTTCTTCATCTTCTTCTACCTTTACTGTTTATTCAACTTCATCTTTTAATTCTTCTTCTTCTCCTCCTCCTTCTTCTCCTTCTTCTTCTTCTTCTACTTCTCCCTCTTTTTCTTCGTCATCTTCTTCTTCTTATTCTTCGTCTTCTTTTTCTTCTTCTTCTTCTTCTTCTTCGTCTTCTTTTTCTTCTTCTTCTTCTTCTTCTTCTCGTAATTCTTCTTCATCTTTTTCTTCCTCTACCTCTTCTTCTTTCTCTTCCTCATCATCGTCTTCCACTTCTTTTACTATTTATACTTTTTCATCTTTTTCTTCTTCTTCTTCTTCTTCTTCTTCTGCTTCATCATCATCTTCTTCTCGTTCTTCTACTTCTTTGTCTCCTTTTCTTTTTTATCTTCTTCTTCTTTGTCTTCTTCTTTTTCTTCGCCTTCTTCTTCTTCTTCTTTGTCATCATCTTCTTCCTCCACTTCTCCTCCTTCTTTTTTTCCTTTATCTTGTTCCACTTCTTATTCCTCTTCTTCTTCTTCTTCTTCTTCCTCTTCTTCCTCCTCCTCCTCCTCTTCCTCTTCTTCTTCTTCCTCTTCTCATTCTTATTCTTCTGCTTCTTCTTCTTCTTCTTCTACATCTTCTTCTTCTCCTTCTGCTTTTCCTACTTTATATTCTTCTTCTTCTCCTCGTCCTCCTTCTTCCTATTCTTCCTCCTCCTCCACTGTTTCTTCCTCTTTTCTTCTTCTTCTTCTTCTTCTTCTTCTTCTTCTTCTTCTCCTTCTTCTTCTTCTTTTTCCTCCTCTTTTTCTTCTTCCCCTCTTCCTCCTCTTCTTCTTCTCCTTCCTCTTCCTCCTCCTCCTCCTCCTCTTTGTCTTCTTCTTCTTTTTCAACTACATCTTCTTCTTCTTCTTCTTCTTCCTCTTCTTCTTCTTCTTCTTCCTCTTCTTCTTCCTCTTCCTCTTCTTCTTCTACTCCTCCTCCTTCTTCCTCTTCTTCTTCCTCCTCCGCTTCTTCTTCTTTTTCTTCTTGTTCTTCTTCTTATTCTTCTCCTTCTTTGTCTTCTTTTTCTTCTTTGTTTTCTTCTTCTTCATCTTGTTCTTCTTCTTCTTCCACCTCTTCTTTTTTTTCCTCTACTTCTTCTTGTTGTCCTTTTTTTTTCTTCTTTTCATCTTTTTCTTCTTCTTCGTCTACTACTACTCTTTCTCCTTTACCTTCTTCCCTTCTTCTTCATCCTTTTCTTCTTCTTCTTCTCCTTCATCAACTACTTGTTCTTCTTTGTCTTCTTCTTCTTCTTCTTCATTTTCTTCTTCTTCTTCTACTACTATTTCTTTTTCTTCTCATTTTTCTTCTTCTTGTTCTTCTTCTTGCTCTGCCTCCTCTTCTTTCTTTTCTTAATCTTCTTGTCCTTATTCTTCTTCTTTTGCTATTTATTCTTCATCTTTTGTTTTTCTACTTTTTCTTCTTCTTCTTCTCCTCATTCTTCTCCTTCTTATTCTTGCTCTCTCACTTTTTCTTCGTCACCATCTTCTTCTTCTTCTTCTTTATCAACTTCTTCTTTTTCTTCTTCTTCCTCCCCCTCCTCTTCTTCCTCTTCTTCATCTTCTTCTTCTTTTTCTACTAGATTTTCTTGTTTGGTTTCTTAATCTTTTCTTTCTTGTTCTTCTTCATAATCTTTTTCTTCTTCTTCCACTTCTTCTCCTTCTTCTTCCAATTCTTCTTCTCCTTCTTCTTGTTCTTCTTCTACAACTTCTTATTCTTCTTCTTCTTCTTCCACTTCTTCATCTTCTTGTCCTTCATTTTCTTGTTCTTCTTCTTCTTCCTCTCCTTCTTGTTCCTCTTCTTCTTCTTTTTCTTCCTGCACTTCTTCTTTCTATACTTCTTATTATTCTTCTAGTTTTCCTTCATCATTTTCTTCTTCTTCTTCTTCATCATCATCTTCTTCTTCTCCTTCTTTTTCTTCTTCTTCTTCGTCTCCTTTTTCTCCCTTTCTTCTTCTTCTTCTTCTTCTTCCTCTTCTTTTTCTTCTTCTTCTTGTTCTTTTTCTTCTTCTTCCTCATCTTCTTCTTCTTCTTCTTCTTCCTCCTCCTCCTCCTTCTCCTCTTCTTCTTCTTATTCTTCTTCTTCTTCTTCTTCTCATTGTTCTTCCTCCTTCTCCTCCTCTAGCTCTTCTTCTTCTTCTTCTTCTTCTCCTCCTCCTCCTCCATCTTCTTCTTCTTCTTTTTCTTCTACTACTACTTCTTCTCCACCTTCTTCTTCTTCATATTTTTCTTCTTCTTTTTCTTCTTCTTCAACCTCTTCCTCCTTTTATTTATTTTCTTCTTCTACTTTTTCCCCTTCTTCTTCTTCTTCTTCCCATTCTTCTTCATCTTCTTCTTATTTTTCTTTCTATTCTTCTTCTTCTTCTTTTAAATTTTTTCGTATTCATCTTTATCTTCTCATTCTACTTCTTCTTCCCTCCTTCTTCTTCTTCTTCCCTCCTTCTTCTTCTTCTTCTTCCTCTTCTTCTTCTTCTTATTTTTCTTCGTCTCCTCCTCCTCATCCTCCTCCTTCTTATTCCTCTTCTACATCTTCTTTACTCTCTTCTTATTCTTGATCTTCTTTTTTGTCTTCTTTGACTTCTTCTTCTTCTTCTTCATCTTCTCCTTCTGCTTCTCCCTCTACCTCTTCTTCTTCTTCCTATTCTTCTCCTTCAACCACTATTTCTTCTTCATTTTCTTTTTCTTCTTCTTCTTCTTCATATTCTTTTTCTTCTTCTTCCTCTTCTTCTTCTTTCTCTTTGTCTTCTTCTTCTTCTTCTTCTTCTTCTTCCTCTTCTTCTTCTTCTAATTCTTCTTCTTCTTCTTCTTCTTCTTCTTCTTCTTTTATCTTTTTTCTACATTATTCTTTTTTTCTTCTTCTTCTTCCTCTTCTTCTTCTCCTACTTCTTCCTCTTCTTCTTCTTCTTCTTCTTCTTCTTCTCCTTCTTCTTGTTCTTCTTCTAGTTCTTCTTCTTGTTCGTCTTCTTTTTCTTCTTCATCTTCTTTTTCTTCTTGTTCAACTTCTGCTTTTTCTTCTTCTTCTTCGTCCTCTTCTTCTTCCTCTTCTTCTTCTTCTTTTTCTTTTTCTTCTTCTTCTTCTTCTTCTTCTTCTTCTTCTTCCCCTCCTCCTCCTCCTCCTCCTCCTACTTCTTCTTGTTCTTCTTCTTCTTCATCTTCTACCATTTCTACTTCTTCATCTTTTTCTTTTTTTCTGTCATCTTCTCCGTCTTGTTTTTGTTGTTGTTCATCTTCTTCTTCCTCGACTTCCTCTCTTTTTACTTGTTTTTCTTCTTCTTCTTCTTCTTCTTCCTTTTCCTTTTCTTCTCCTTCTTCTTCTTCTTTTTGTTATTCTTATTCTTCTTCCTCCACCTTTTGTTCTTCTACATCTTCTTACTAGGTTAAAGTAGATTATAGTATAATATATAAGGTTATGCTAACCTACTCTACTCTTCTCTACTCTACTACACTCTACTCTACTCTGCTCTACTCTATTATACTATACTCTACTCTACTCTAACCTGGCCTAACCTAGCTTAGCTTAGCCTAACTTAGCTCTACTTTACTAAAATCCACTCTATTATAGTCTAGCCTAGCCTAGCTTAGCCTATCTTGACAAAGTCTAACATAGCCTGGCCTAGCATAACTTAGTTATACTTTGTTATACTCTATTCTACTCTACTCTACACACTCTAGTCTACTTTACCAAAGTTTACTCTACTCTAATATAGCCTTGCCTAGCTTAACCAAGCTCTACACTACTATAATCTTCTCTACCATAGCCTATCCTTGCCTTGCTTAGCCTAGCCTAACCAAGCCTAACCTAACCGTACTCTACTCTGCTCTACTCTGTTATGCTATGCTCTACTCTACTATTCTTTGCACTACTCTACTCTACTCTACTATACTCTACTCTACTCTGTTATTCTCTGCTCTGTACTCTAGCTTAGTCTAGTTTAGCCAAGCCTAACCTAGCTCAGCTTTACTCTACTCTACTTTACTATACTTTACTCTTCTCTAGCCTAGCTAACCATAACCTAGCCTAGCCTAGCTTAGCCTTGGCTAACCTAACTCTACTCTACTCTACTCTAATATTCTCTACACTACTCTACTCTAATCATGCCTAGCCTAGCCTAGACTAACCTAACATTATTAAGCCTAACCTAGCTCTACATTGTTCTACTCTGCTCTACTCTTCCATGCTTATTTTTGCTCTGCTCTGCTCTGCCTTACTCTGCTCTAATTTGTCGTTCTACCCAGCTCTGCCCTACTCTACTCTACTCAACTCAAGCCTAGCTTAGCCTAGCCTCACTTAACCTAGTTATATTCCGGACTTTACCCTACTCTACTCTACTCTACTCTACTCTATCTAGCCTAGCCTTACCAACGTAACCTAGCTATGTTCTACTATACTCTGCTTTTCTTTTCTTTTCTCTACTTCCTTGGCTATATTCTACTCTGCTCTACTCTGTGATGCTTGTCTCTGCTCAACTTTTCTTTGCTCTACTCTACTTTGCTCATCTCTGCTTACTTTGCTCTACTCAGCTCTGCTCTATTGTTATCTACTCTACTCTACTCTAATCTAGCTTCACCTTGCCTAGCCTAACCTAACTCTACTCTACTCCCTTACTCAAGCCTTGCATAGCCTAGCCTTGTCGAGCCTAACCGAGCCTTACCTGACCTTGCTGCATCTCTACCCCTCTTTACTCTACTCTAATCTATTCTACTCTACTCAAGCCTAACTAGCCTAGCCTAAACCTAGCTCTACTCTACTCTACTCTACTCTATAATGCTAGGCTCTACCTTACTCTGCTTTGCTCTACTCTTCTCTATTATAATATACTATACTCTACTCCACTCTAAAATATTTCTACCTTACTATACTCTAGCTAAGCTTCGCTAGTCTAACCAGACCTAGCCTAACCTAGCTCTACTCTACTTTACTACTCCTCTTTAGCCCAGCCTAACCTAGCTAACCTGACCTTGCCTTAGCTCTACTCTATTATACTCTACTCTACTCTACACTCCTCTTGCCTTCTTTACTCTTATCTACTCTCTTTTGCTCTACTCCCCTCTCCTCTCCTCTCCTCTACTATACTCTACTCTACTCTACTCTACTCTACTCTACTCAACACTACTCTACTATACTTTACCCTACTCCACTGCACTCTACTTTACTGTATTCTACCTTCTCTACTCTATTCTACTCTACTCTAACCTGCCTAACTTAGTTGACACTAACATAGCTTTACTCTACTCTAACCTAGCCTAACCTAGCCCAACTTGGTCTGCTCTACTCTAATGTACTCTACTCTACTCTTTTCTTCTCCACTCTACTATGCACTACTTTACTTTACTCTACTCCATATTGGCATAATTTTACCTAACCAAGCCTTGCCTAGCCTAAACTAGCTCTACTCTACTCTAATCTACCCTACTACTACCTAGCCTACCAAAGCCTAGCTTAGCATAGCCAAGCCTAGCCTAATCTAGCTCTACTCTAATCTACTTTACTTAAACTCTAGCCCAGCCTAACCTAGCTCTACACTGCTCTACTCTACTCTACTCTACACTGCTCTGCTTTGTCGACTGTGCCCTGCTTTGCTCTACCTTCCTCTACTCTATTTTGCTCGTTCTATCTTGCTCTACTCTGCTAACCTCTACTCTACTCTATTCTAGACTAGCTTAGCCTTGCAAAGCCTAACCTAGCTTTATGTTGCTTTACTTTACACTACTCTACTCTACTCTACATAACCTAGCCTAGCCAAGCCTAGCTTCACCCAGCTAAACCTAGCAAAACTCTACTCTACTCTACCCCTACTTCTACTTTACTCTACTTTACTTCTATCTTCTCTAGTCTACTCTACTCTATCCCACTCTACTCTACTCCACTCTACTCTAACCTAGCCTAGCCTAGCTTAACCTAGCTCTACTTTACTCTAATCTACCTAATCTACTCTACTCTACTCTACTCTATTCTATATAAGCTAGCCTTACTAACCTTACCTAACTATGGTCTACTCTGCTCTACTTTGCTTTTCTCTCTCAGCTATGCTCTCCTTGGCTTTGTTCTACTCTACTCTGCTTTGTCTCTACTCAGCTCTCCTCTACTCTGCTCCACTTTACTAAACTCTACTTTGCACTACACTACTCTACTATTCATACTCTACTCTACCCTAAAGCCTAACCTTACTGAGCCTACTCTAACACTATTCCACTCTGCTATGCTCTCTTACTCGAGGCCAGGCCTAGCCTAATTAGCCTATAACTGACCTTACTAATCTGTACTCTACTCTACTTTACACTACTCTACTCTACTCTACTAAAGCTTAGCCTTGCCTAGCTTAAGCTAATATTGCCTAGCTTAGTCTAACCTAGCTATACTCTTCTCTTCTCTATTCTACTTTGCTCTACTCTACTCTGCTCTGTAACGCCCTGCTCTACTCTGCTCTGCTCTACTCTAGTCTACTCTATTGTACTCTAACCAAGTCTAGCCTAACCTAGCTTTACTCTACCCAACTCTGGTCCACTCTACTCTAGTCTAGTTTATGCTAGCCTAACCTAGCTCTACTTTACTCTATTATACTCTACTCTACTCTAGGACTAGAATAGCACCACCTATCCTACCCTAGTAACTAGCTCTATTCTTTTCCACTCTGCTTTGCTAAGCTCTACTCTTCACTACTCTACTCGTCTCTACTCTACTTTATATATCTTAGTTTATTCCTACACTGCTCTGCTTGTACTCTACTCTTGTCTGCTTTACTTCTGTTCTACTCTAGTTTACTTTACTTTACTTTACTCTACTCTACTTTACTCTGTTCTTCTCTACTCTACTCTATACTACTATACTCTACTCCAATTAAACTAACCTAGCATAAGCCTTGCTTTGCCTAAGTTGGCTAACCAAGCTCTACTCTGCTCTACTCTATGCTACTCTACTCTTTTCTACTTTGCTCTACTCTTTTCTACTATACTCTGCTCTACTCTTCCCTGCTCTACTCTACTCTTCTTTGCTCTACTCTACCAAACTCTACCCTAGCTTAGCCTAGCATAGCCTAGCCTAACTACTCTAACTTAGCCTACCTAGCCTAACCTTACTCTACTCTACTCTATACTACTCTAGCCTAGCCAACCCAAACCTAACTTGGCTTTACTCTACCTTACTCTGCTCTACTCTGCTTCACTCTACTCTACTCTACTCTTTCTGCTTTACTCTTCTTTTTTGTACTCTACTCTATTCTAGGCCTTAACTTAGCCTAACCTAGCTTTACTCTAGTCTACTCAACTCTATATTACTATACTTTTGCATAGCTAATCTAACCTAGGCTGCACTAGCCAATCCATACTACACTGACACTACTCCTTTTTATTGTACTCTACTATGCTCTAATATACTCTACTCATTACTTAGCCTAGTCTACTCTATTATACTCTAATCTACTCTACTTTAGTCTAGCTTAGCCTAACCTAACCTAGCTCTACTCTATTATACACTACACTACTCTACTATACTCTAGTCTACTTTATTCTACTCTACGTCTAACCAAGCCTAGCCTAACATAACCAAGCTCCACTTACTCTAGCTTAACCTTACCTAGCCTAACCTAGCTCTATTATACTCTATGCTACTCTACTCTACTCTACCCTAGCTTAGCCTATCCTATCCAAGCCTAGCTAGCCTAGCTAGCTTAGCCAGCAAAACCTAGCTCTATTATACTCTGCTCTACCCTTCTCTACTCTATTCCACTCTACTCCACACTACTCTACTCTACTTTTTCTTCTCTACTCTACAATCCCATACTCTACTCTACTCTACTCTGCTCTACTCTACTCTACTCTATTCTACTTTATTCTACACAACTCTACTATACTCTACTCAACTCTACTCTACTCTGCTTTGTTCTACTCTACTCTACTTTTCTCACTCTACTCTACTCTACTCTAGACTTGCAAAGCTTAACCTAACCTAACCTAGCCCTACTCTACTATGCTTTTTTCTATTACTCAACTATAGCCTAGCCTACCCTTGCCTAGCATAACTTAACTTAACAGCTTGGCTATGCTCTACTCTACTCTACTCTAGCCTAGCCTAACATAAATTGGCTTTGCTCATCTATGCTCCACTCATCTCTTCTCTAATCTACTCTACTCTACTATATTCTTCTCTACTCTATTTGCTCTACTCTACTCTCTACTCTAACCTGCTCTCCTCTCCTCTCTTATACCCTCCTTTCCTCCCCTCTCCATTTCTCTCCTCTACTCTACTTTACTCTACGTTACTATACTCTACACTAGTCTACTCTACTTTACCCTACTAAACTCTAACCTAGCCTACCTTGCCCTAGCTAACCAAGCATAGCATAATCTAGCTCTATTTTACTCTGCTCTAAACTACTCTACTCTACTTTACTCTATTCTGCTTTGCTCTACTCTACTCTACTTTGCTCTTCTCTATTCTACTTTGCTCTTCTTCCCTTTACTCAACTCTATTCTACTCTACTCTAACATAGGCTAGCCTAGCCTAACTGAGCACTACTCTACTCTACTCTACTCTACTCAAGTCTAGCATAGCATAGCCCTAGCTTACCCTCGTGTAGCCTAAGGCCTTCCCTAACCTTGCTCCACTCTACTCTACTCTACTCTACCCTACTCTACTCCACCTACTCTAACTTAGCCTAACCTTGCTCTACCCTACTCTACTCTACTCTTGTTTAGCATAGCCTTACCTAGCCTAGCCTAACCTTGCTTTACTCTACACTGCTATACTCGACTCTACTTATTATTGCTCTACTATGCTCTGCTGAACTCTACTCTGCTTTGCTCTGCTCAACTCTACTTTGCTCTACTCTACTCTATTCTTCTCTATTCTTCTCTATTCTACTCTACACTATTGTACTCCAACCTAACCTAACCTAAATCTTCTTTGCTCTTCTCAACTCTTATTTTATTATTCTCTAAGCTAGCTAACCTATCCTACATTTGCCTAGCCTAACCTCATTCTACTCTACTCTACTCTAATCTACTCTAGCTTTACTCTAATCTGCTCTACTTTACTCTAGTCTACTCTATTCTACTTTATCCTTACCTAGCCTAGCCTAACCTACCTAGCTCTACTCTACCCTTGTTAGCTTAGCCTAACTAAGCTCTACTCTGCTCTACTTTGCTACGTTCAACTCTAGTCTAGTCTAGTCTACTCTACTGTTGTCTTACTTATCTTAGCCTATGCTAACCTAACCTAACTCTACTCCATTCTACTCTAGCTTAGCCTAGTAGAGCCTAACCTAGCTCTACTCTACTCTGCTCTGGTCTACTCTAACCTAGCATAGCCTAGCCTAACCTAACCTAGCCTAGCATAACTAAGCTCTACTTTGCTCTCCTCTTCTCTATTATGCTTTGGTCTTCTTTGCTCTACTCTACTCTACTCTACTTTACTCTAGCCTAGCTTAGTATAGCCTAACCTAGCTCTACTCTACTCTACCACTAACTCTACTCTACTCTACTAACTCTACTCTACTCTAGCCTAACCAACCTAGCATAGCCCAACCAAACCCAAGCTCTACTCTACTCTATTGTACACTACTCTACTTTACTCAACTCAACTCTACTCTACTCTAATCTACTCTAATATACTCTAAGATAGCCTAGCCTAGCCTACCTTAGCCAAGCCTACCCTAACCTAGCTCTACTCTACTTTACTCTACTCTAACTTAGCCCTGCCTAGCTTATCCTAACCTAGCTCTCCTCTACTCTACTCTAATCTACTATATTCGATCTACTCTACTCTAGCTTAGCCTAAATTAACTCTGCTTTTGTCTACTTTTCTCTGCTTTATTCTATTTTACTATGCTCTACTTTATAATACTCTTCTCTATTCTACTCTACTCTACTCTACCCTATTATGCTTTACTCTAGAATAGCCTAGCCTAGCCTAGCTCTACTCCTACCCTACTTTGCTCTGCTCTACTATAATCTACTCTAGCCCAGCCTAGCCTAACTAAGCCTAACTTTGCTCTGCTCTATTCTTCTTTTTTGCTACTCTGCTTTGCTCTTCTCTACTTTGCTCTGGTCTACACTACTCTACTCTACTCTACCCTACACTACTCCACTCTTCTCTGTTATACTCTACTCTAATCCACTCTCCTCTATTATGCTCTCCTCGACTCTCCTCTCCTCTCTTCACCTCACCTCTCCTCATATCTTCTCTACTCTACTCCTCTACTCTATTATACTCTACTCTACTCTACTCAACTCTACTGTACTCTTGCTCTATTCTACTCTACTCTACTATACTCCATTCTATTCTACTCTACTCTACCATACACAAGCATAGCCTAGCCTAGCCTAATTTAGCACTACTTAACTCTACTTTATAGCTACTTTAATTTAGTCTAGCTTAGCATATCTTAGCATTGCCTATGCTAGCGCCATTCTACTCTACTCTACTTAGCCTAAATAAGCCTTGCCTACACCCACCTAACCTAGCTCTACTTTGTATACTCTGCTATACTCTACACTACTCAACTTTGCACTACTCGAATTGCTCTACTGTACTCTTTCACTCTACTCTACTCTGATCTCCTCCCTCTCTCTCTTCTACTCTACTCTACTCTAGTCTACTCTACTCTATTCCTACTTTACTCTACTCTACTCTACTCTACTCTTCTCTACTTTGCTCTGCTTTGCTCTACTCTACTCTACTCCATTCTAGCCTAACCTAGCCTATCCTAGCTCTACCTTACTCTAATACTTCTTAGCCTTGCCTAACCTAGCCTAGCGTAGCCTAACCTAGCTCTACTCTACTCTACTCTATTCTAGTCTACCCTAGCCTAGACTAACCTAGCTCTAGTATACGCTATCTCTACTCTACTTTACTCCACTCTAATCTACTTTGCTAGACTCTACTTTTTTGGTAATATAACATAGCATAGCCTAACAAAGCTCTACTCTACTCTACTTTACTCTAGCATAGCCTAGCCTAAACTACGTAGCCTTGTCTAACCAAGCTCTGCTCTACTTTACTCTACTCTGTTATACTGTGTTTTGCTCCACTCTTCTCTGCTCTACTCATCTATGCTCTACTTATCATGCTCTATTATATTATTCTCTACTCTTTACTCTTGCCTAGCCTAGCCTAACATAGCTCTACTATCCTCTGACTATAGCCTAGCCTAGCCTAACTTAGCCTTACTTCACTTAGCTCATATCTACTTTACTTTGCTCTACTACACTCTACTCTAGTGTTCTCTACTCCATTCTAATCTATTTTACTCTTTTCTAACCTAGCTTAAGCTAGCCAAGCAAAACTTAGCTCCTCTCTATACTACTATAACTGAGCGTAGCCTTGAATAACCTAGCTTTACTCTACTCTACTCTTCTCTACTTTGCTTTGCTCTACTCTACTCTACTTTGCTTTGCTCTACTCTACTCTACTTTATACTACTTTACTTAGCCTAGCCTAGTTTAATATAACCTAAGCAAGCTCTACTCTAACCTAGCCTAGCCTAAGCTTTCTTTTACTATAACTCTACTCTACTCCTCTTTACTTGATTCTTGCCTAGACCTAGCCTCACATAGCTTAACCTTACTTTACTATACTTTAACCTACTCTACTATACTCTACTCTCCCTACTCTTTTCTACTCTAGCTTAACTTAGCCAACCTAGCCTAGCCTGACCTAGCTCTACTCTTCTCTACTCTAGCCTAGCCAAGCCTAGATAGCCTAGGATAGCCTAATGTAGCTCTATTTTACTCTACTCTACTCTATACTACTCTGCTCTACTCTATTTTACTCTACATTTCTCTACTCTTCTCTTATACTCTTTCTGCTTTACTCTACTTTACTCTCTTCTACTCGATTCTCCTCTACTCTGCTCTACTATGCTCTACTTTACTCTCCTCTACTCCATTTTGCTCTACTCTATTTTACTTTACTCTACTCTATCCTAGCCTAACCTTGGCTAACCTATTATAGCCTAGCCTAACTTAGCTCTACTCTACCTTACTCTACTATACTTTACTATACTCTACTTTTCTTTACTCCACTCTACTTTTCCCTACTCTACTCTACTCTATCTAGTCGAGCCTAGCCTAACCTGCCAAACCTTGCTCTATTCTTCTGTTCTTTACTTTACTCTACTCTACTCAACTCTAGCCTAGCCTAGCCTATCATAACATAGACTAACTAGCTTTGCCTACTCTGTTCAACTATACTCTATTATACTCTACTCTGCTATGTTCTGCTCGACTTTGCTCTTGTCTTATCTTCTCTACTTTACTCTACTCTATTCTACTCTACTCAAGCCTAACATAGCTTAGCCTAACCTAACCTAACCTAGCTCTACTCTACTCTACTTTACCTTACTCTGCTCTACTCTTACTCCACTCTACACTTCTCTACTCTTCTCTTCTCAAACCTAGCCTACCTAGCCAAGCCTAATCTTACTCTTCTCTACTCTACTATATCCTAACCTAGCTTAGCCTAGACTTTCTTAACCTAGCTATATTAACTTTACTCTCCTCTGCTCTACTCTGCTCTACTTTTCTTTTGTTTTGTCTGCTATGCTCTGCTCTGCTCTACTCTACTCTACTCTACTCCACTGATCTCATGCCTAATATAGCCCAAACCTTGCTCTACTATACCCTTCTCCACTCTACTTTTCTATACCCTACTCTACTCTACTTTAGCCAAGCCTAGCTTAACCTAGCTTAGCCTAGCCTAGCCTAACCAAGCCTAGCCTAGCCTAACCTTACTCTCCTCTACTTTATTCTACTATACTCTACTATACACTACTCTACCTTACTCTTCTCTAACCTAGCATAGCCTAGCCTAAGCCTAACCTAACCTTGCTCTAATCCTCTCTACTCTACTCTACTCTACTATACTATACACTACTCTAGCCTAACCAAACCTACCTTAACCAAGCTTTGCAGTGTTTTACTTTGTTTAGCTCCTATTCTACTCTACTCTACTTTGCTCAATTATACTATATTATGCTCTACTGCTCTCTATTTTGCTTTGCTTTTTTCTACTTTACTCTACTCTACTCTATTGAGTCCAAGCCTAGCCTATCTGAGCTTTAATCTACTTTACTATACTCTACTATAGGCCTTGCTTACCATAACCTAACCTAGCTCTACTACACTATTATGCTCTGCTTTACACCATTAGACTCAACTCTATTCTACTCTTCTATACTCTACTCTACTTTACCCTAACCTAGCCTAGCCTACCTTACCTAACCTAGCTTTATTCTACTCGACTCTACCTACTCTAACCAAACATAGCCTTACCTGACATAGCCTAGCCCACCTAGCTCTACTCTGCTCTGCTCTATCCTCCTTTGCTCTTCTCTATTTTGCTCTACTCTACTCTACTCCACTTGGACTCTACATTGCTCTTCTCTTCTCTACTCTACTCTATTGTACACTACCCTAGCCTAACCTAACTAGCTCCACTTTATTCTAATCTACTCCACTCTAGCTTAGCCTGGCCTACCCTAACTAGCGTAGCCAAGCCAATTCTTTCCTAAGCTAGTCCTACTCAACACTACTCTTCTCTACTCCACTCGACTCCACTCTACTCTAACATAGCCTAGCCTTGCCTAGTTTAGCCAAGCCTTGCGTAGCCTAGCCTAAGCCTTGCTCTTACTATACTCTACTCTACTCCTCTCTACTCGATTCTTGCCTACCTAGCCTCACATAGCTTAACCTTGCTCTACTATACCTTAATCTCCTTTACTATACTCTACTCTACCCTACTCTTCTCTACTCTAGCCTAGCTTAGCCAACCCTACCTTAGCCTAGCCTGACCTAGATTACCTACTCTACTCAACTCTACTCTAGCCTAGCCAAGCCTAGATTAGCCTAGGATAGGCTAACTTAGCTTTATTTTACTCTACTCTAATTGCTCTACTCTATCCTACACTACATTTCTCTACTCTGCACTTATACTCTTTTTTGCTCTGTTATACTTTTTTATACTTTACTCACCTCTACTCTACCTCCTCTCCTAGCTTTTTGGTGTCACACTTTTTTGATCAATTTCATCAAGCCCCAAAGGACTTCCATCTAGAAGTCATAAAAAGAATATTATGATAATTGTTTGAAGCAAAGGTGTATGTCATGATCTCATACAATATGGCTACAAAGATTATGTTTGTTCTTGAGTACATAAGAAAAACATTTTAGGTATTTAACCATTTTTGTACCTCTTAAACTAATTATCTAGCAAAACAAAGCCAAACTATTGTTTTAGAGAAAAGTAGGAACCACAATATAAAGCTTATGCGAGGATTTCTAGTAAAAAATGTTTTGGTTTCAAAAAGAAATTAGGTGATATGGCATTACATTT
>JAIUJO010002734.1:0-7500 GCA_023846275.1 Vanilla planifolia
TCTTCTTCTTCTTCTTCCTCTTCTTCTTCTTCTTCTTCTTCTTCCTCTTCTTCTTCTTCTTCTTCTTCTTCTTCTTCTTCTTCTTCCTCCTCTTCTTCTTCTTCCTCTTCTTCTTCCTCTTCTTCTTCTTCTTCCTCTTCTTCTTGCTCTTCCCCTTCTTCTTCCTCTTCCTCTTCTTCTTCCTCTTCTTCTTCCTCTTCTTCTTCTTCTTCATTTTCTTCTTCATCTTCCTCTTCTTCCTCATCTTCGTCTTCTTCTTCTTCTTCTTCGTCTTCTTCTTCTTCTTCTTCTTCTTCATCTTCTTCTTCTTCTTCTACTTCTTCTTCTTCTTATTATTCTTCTTCTTCTTCTTCTTCTTCTTCTTATTCTTCGACTTCTTCTTCTTCTTCGTCTTCTTCTTCTTCTTCTTCTTCGTCTTCTTCTTCTTCTTCTTCTTCCCCTTCTTCTCCTTCTTCTTCTTCTTCTTCTTCTCCTTCTTCTTCTTCTTCTTCTTCTTCTTCTTCTCTTCTTCTTCTTCTTCTTCTTCTTCTTCTTCTTCTTCTTCTTCTTCTCCTTCTTCTTCTTCTCCTTCTTCTTCTTCTTCTCCAGAGAGAGATTCTCCCTCTCCTCTTTTCCTCTTCTCTCCTTCTTCTCCTCTTCCTCTTCTTCTGCTTCTTCTTCTTCTTCATCTTCTTCTTCTTCTTCTTCTTCTTCTGCTTCTTATTCTTCTTCTTTGTCTTCCACTTCTTCTTCTTGTTCTCCTTCCTCTTCTTTTCTTCTTTTCCTCTTCTTCTACTTCTTTTTCCTCCTCAGGTTCCTCTTCTTCCTATTCTTCTTTTTCCTCATCTTCTACTTCTTCGTGCTATTAATCTTCTTATTCTTGTTATTCTTCTTCTTTTCCTTCTTCCTCTTTCTCCTCTTCTTCCCATTCTTCTTCTTCCTCCTCTTCTTCTTCTTGTTCTTTTTCTTCATCCTCTTCCACTTCTTCCTGTTCCTCATCATCATCATCATCTTCTTCTTCTTCTCCTTCTTCCTTTTTCTTCTTCTTCTTCCTCCTCTGCCTCCTCTTCCTCTCTACTTCAACTTCTACTTCTTTTTCCTCTTTTGCTTCTTCTTCTTCTTCTTTTTCATCTCTTCTTCTTCTTGTTTTTCTACTTCTTTTTCTTTTACTTCCTCTTGTTACTCTTTTTTCCTCTTTTACTTACTTTCTTTTCATCTTCCTCTTCTTCTTCTTTTTCTGCTTTTTATTCTTCTACTTCCTCTTCTTCATTTTCCTCGACTTTCTCTTCTTCTTCTTCTTCTTCTTCTCCTTCATCTTCTACTTCTTCATTTCAATCTTCTTCCTCTTCTTTTTCTACTTTTTCTTCTCCTTCTTCTTCTTTTTCTATTCTTGTTCTTCCCCCTTTGGTTCATATACTTTATTTTTGTTGTCTTTGTTCTTTCTTCTTCTTCATCTTCTTCTTCTTCACCCTATGTCTTCTTCCTCTTCTTCTTCTTTTTCCTCATCTTCTTCTTCTTCTTCCCTTTTTCTTCTTAGTTCATCACCTTCCTCTTCTCTTTCTTCTTATCCTTCTTTACCTTCTTCTTCTTCTTCTTATCCTTCTTTACCTTCTTCTTCTTCTTATTCCTTCTCATCTTCTTCTTGTTATTCATCCTCATCTTCCTCTTCTTCTCCTTCTTCTTCTTCCTCTTCTTCTTCTTCTTTCTCTTCCTCTTCTTCATCTTCTCTTCTTTTTCATCTCATTGTCCCCTTTCTTCTTCTTCTTCTTCTTCTTCATCCTGTTTTTCGTCTTCCTCTTCCAATTCTTTTCTTCTTCTTTTTCTTCTTCTTCTTCTTCTTATTTTTCTCCCTCCTCCTCCTATCTTCTTCTTCTTCTTCTTCTTCTTCTTCAACTTCTCCTTCTTCTTCTCCTTATTCTTCAACTACTTTTTCATCCTCTTCTTCTTCTTCTTCTTATACTACTACTACTTCTTCCTCGTCTTCTTCTTCTTCTTCTTCTTCTTCTTTGCATTCTACTTCTTCTTTTTCTCCTTCCTCTTGTTTTTCTTCTTCTTTTCTTCTTCTTCTTCTACTTCTTTTTCCTCCTCAAGCTCCTCTTCTTCCTATTCTTCTTTTTCCTCATCTTCTTCTTCTTCGTCCTATTGTTCTTCTTTTTCTTCTTCTTCTTCTTCTTTTTCTTCATCTTCTTCTTCCTCCCTTTCTTCCTCTTCTTTTTCCTCTGCTTCTTCTTCTTCTTCCATCTTCATCCACTTTCTCTTCTTCCTCTTCCTCATCTTCTTCTTCCTCTTCGTATTCTTCTTCTTCTTTCCCTTCTTCTTATCTTCCTCCTCTTCATCCTGTTCATCTTCTTCCTCTTCTTTTTCTTCTTTTTCTTCTCCTTCTTCCCTTGTTTCTTCTTCCTCTTTCTCCTCCTCCTCTTCTTCCTCTACTTCCTATTTTTCTTCTTTACCTTCTTCTTCTTCTTCCACTTCTTTAATTTCTTATTCTTCTTCTTCTTCTTCCTCTTTCATGTTCTTCTACTTCTTCCCCTTCTTCCTCTTCTTCTTCTTCTTTTTCATCTTCTACTTCTTATTCTCCTTCTTCTTCATCTTCTTTTTCTTTCTTTTTCTTCTTCTTCTTCTTTTATATGGTTATTCTTCTTCCTCCTCTGGTTCTATTTCTTTATCCACTTCTTTATCTCATTCTGTTCTTATTCTTCTTCTACTTCTTCCTCTTTTTCTTCTTCTTTTTCTTCTTCCTCTTCTTTCTCCTCCTCCTCTTCTTCCTCCTCTTCCACTTCCTCTTCCTTCATCATCATCTTCTTCTTCTTCTTCTTCTTCTTCTTGCTCTTCTTTATTTTTTCTTCTTCTTCCCCTTCTTCTTCTACTACTTCTTCTTTTCCTTCTATTTCTTCTTCTTCTTCTTCTTCTTTTTCTAATTCTTGTTCTTCTTCTACCTCTTTTAATTCATCATCTTCGTGTTCTTCTTCTTTTTTCTTCCTCTTCTTCTTCTTCCTCTTCTTCCCCTTCTTCCTCTTCTTCTTCTTCTGCTTCTTCTTCTTCTTATTCTTCTTCTTTTTCTTCTTACTCTTCCTCTTCTTCTTCATCCCCTTACTCTTCTTCTTCTTCCTCAACTTCTTCTTCTTCTTGCTTTTCTTCCCCATCTTTCTCATCTTCTTAATCTTCTTCTTCCACTTCTTCTTCCACTTCTTCTTTTTCTTGTTCTTCATTTTCTTCTTCTTTTTCTTCTTCTTCCTCCTCCTCTTCTTCCTCTTCTTCTTCTTCTTCTTCTTCTCCTCCACCTGCTCCTTCTTCGCCTTCTTCTTCTTCTTTTTTCTTTTCCTTTTTTTTTTCTTCTTCTTTCTTTTAGCACTTCTTCTACCTCTGCCTCTTGTTCCTTATATTTCTCTTCTTCTTCTCCTTCTTGCTCTTCTCTTCTTCCTAATCTTCCTTTTCCTTCTTCCTCTTCTTCCTCTTCTTCTCCATTTTCCTCTTCATCTTCATCTTCTTCTTCTTCCTGTTCTTCTTCTTCTTCCTCGTCTTTCTCTTCTTCTTCTTCATCTCAATTTTCTTCTTCTTCTACTTCTTCTTCTCCTTCTTCTTATTCTTATTCTTATTCTTCTTCTTCTTCTTCTTATTCTTCTTCTCCTTCTTCTTATTTTTCTTCTTCTTCTTCTTCTTCTTCTTCATCATCATCATCTTCTTCTTCTCCTTTATCATCATCATCTTCTTCTTCTTCTCTTCCTCTTCCTATTCATTTTCTTCCTCTTCTTCTTCTGCCACCTCCTCTTCCTCTACTACTTCTTCTTTTACATCTTCTTCTTGTTCTACTTCTTCATCTTCTTTTTTCTTTATCTTTGTCTTCGTTTTCTACTTCCTCTTTCACTTCTACATCTTCTTCCTCATCATCTTCTTCTTCTTTATGTTCTTCCTGTTCATCTTCGTCCTCCACTTCCTCTTCGTTTTCCTTCTTTGACTTCCTCTACCCCTTCCCCTTTCGCTTCCTCTTCTTCTTCTTCTTTTTCTTCGTCTTCTTCGCCATATTCTTCCCTTCTTCCTTCATCAATATTTCTTCTTCCATCGTATACTTATAGCTTCCATCTTCTTCTTCCTTCTTCTTTCTTCCTTCTACCTTCTTCTATCTACTTTCTTCTTTCTTTTTTTTCCTTCTTCTTCTTCTTCTTCTTCCTCTTCTTCTTCCTCTTCTATTTCTTCTACTTCTACTTCTACTTCTACTTCTTCATCTTTTTAATCTTCCTCCTCTTCCTCTTCTTCTACATTTTCTTTTTTCTTCATCATCTTCCTCTTTTCCTACTTCTTCGACATCATCATCTTCTACTTCATCTTTTTCTTTTCTTCAACTTCTTCCTCTTTATCTTCTTCTTCCACTTTGTCTTCGTCTACTTCTTCCTCTTCCGCTTCCTCTTCCACATCTTCGTCTTCTTCTTCTTCCTCTTCTTCTACTTCTTTTTCTTCTTCTTCCTTCTTCCTTCTTCCATATTCCTTCTTCCATTGTTCTACTTATCTCTTTCTTCCTCATTCTTCTTTCTTCCTTCTTCACTCTATGTTCTTCTCCTTCTTTCTTCTTTACTCTTTCTTTTTCTTCCTTCTTCAATTTCTTCTTCTTCTTTTTTCCATATCTTCTTCTTCTTCTTCATCATAATCTTCCCTAACTTCCTATTCATCTACATTTTCTTCTTCCCCTTCTTTAACTTCTTCCTCTTCTTCCTTCGCTTCATCTTCCTATTCTGCTTCTTCTTCTTTTACTTCCTCTTCATGTTCATCATCTAATTTTTCTTCTTCCCTTTTTCTTTCTCTTCTTCTTCTTCTTCCTCTTCCTCTTCCTCTTCTTCTTCTTCTTCTTCTTCTTCTTCTACTACTTCTTTTTCTTCTCCTTCTTCTTCTTCTTCTTCTTCGTCTCCTTCTTCTTCTCCTTCTTTTTCTTCTTCTTCTACTTCTTCTTCTTCTTTTTCTTCTTCTCCTTCTTCTTCTTCTTCTCCTTCTTCTTCTTCTTCTTCTCCTTCTTCTTCTTCTTCTTCTTCTTCTTCTTTTTCCTCTCCTTCTCCTTCTTCATCTTCTTCTTCTTCTTCTCCTTCCCCTTCTTCTTCTTCTTCTTGTTCTTCTTCACCTTCTTCTTCTTCTTCTTCTTCTCTTCTTCTTCTCCCTCCTCCTTCTTCTTTTACTTCTTCTTCTTCTTCATCTCCTTCTCCTTCTTCTTCTTCTTCTCCTTCTCCTTCTTCTCCTTCATCTTCTTCTTCTTCTTCTTCTCCTTCATCTTCTTCTTCTTCTTCTTCTTCTTCTTCTCCTTCTACTCCTTCTCCTTCTCCTTCTTCTTCTTCATCTCCCTCTCCTTCTTCTTCTTCTCCTTTTGCTCCTTCTTCTCCTTCTTCTTCATCTCTTTCAACTCCTTCTCCTCCTTCTTCTTCATCTCTTTCAACTCCTTCTCCTTCTTCTTCTTCTTCTTCTCTTCTTCTTCTTCTTCTCCTTCTACTCCTTCTCCTTCTTCTACTTCTTCTTCTACTTCTTCTTCTACTTCTTCTTCTTCTTCTTCTTCATCCTCTTCCTCTTCTTTCTCTTCCTCATAATCTTCTTTTTCTTCATTCTCTTCATCTTCTTCATCTTTATCCTCTTCTTCTTCTTCTTCTTCTTCTACTTCTTCTTCTTCTACTTTTTCTTCTTCTTCTTCTTCCTATTCTTCCTAATCTTCTTCTATTTCTTCCTCTTCTTCCTTATCCTCCTCATCTTCTTCTTCTTCTTCTTCTTCTTCTTCGTCTTCTTCATCTTCATCCTCTTCCTCTTCTTCCTCTTCCTCATCATCTTCTTCTTCTTCATCTTCTTCCTTGTCCTCTTCTTCTTCTTCTTCTTCAACTTCTTCCCCATCTTCCTCATCTTCCTCGTCTTCTTATTCTTCTTCTTTTTCCTATCTTTTTCTTCTTTATCTTCTTCTACTTCTTCTTCTTCTTCTTCTTCTTCTTCTCCTCTTCTTCTTCTTTTTCTTCTTCTTCTTCTTCCTTTTCTTCTTCTTCTTCTTTTGCTTCTTTTTCTTCTTCCCTTCTTTGTCTTCTTCTACTTCTTTTCCTTCGTTATCTTTTTCTTCTACTTCTTTTTGTACTTCTTCTTCTTCATCATCCTCTTGTTCCTCATCTTCCTCTTCTTTTTTTTCTTCTTCTTCCTCTTCCTCTTCTTGCTCTACTTTTTCTCTTTCTTCATCTTCTTCTTCTTTCTAATCTTCTTCTTTTAGTTATTCCTCTTCTTCCTCATCTTTCTCATTTTCTCTTACTTCTTCTTCGTCTTCTTCCTCCTCTTCTTTCTCTTCTTCTTCTTCCTCTTCTTCTTTCTTTACTTCTTCTTTATCTTCCTCTTCTTCTTCCTCTTCTTCTTCCTATTCTTCTTCTTCTTCTTCTTCTTCTTCTCCTTCTATTTCTTTTTCTTTACTTCCTCTACTTCTGCTTCTATTTCTTCTACTTCTTCTTCTTATTCTTCTTCTCCTTCTTCTTCTACTTCTTTTACTTCTTGTTCCTCTTCTTTTCTACTTCTTCTTCTTTGGCCTCCTCTATTTCCTCCTCTTCCTCTTCTTCTTCTTTGTCTTCTTCTTCTTCTTGTTCCTCATCTTCTACTTCTTCTTCTTCTTCTTTCTCTTCTTCATGTTCTTCAACTTCTTCCTTTTCTTCATCTACCTCTTCTTGCTCTTCTTCTTCTTCCACTTCTTCTTCTTCTCCTACTTCTACTTCTTCTACTTCTACTTCTTCTCATTCTTCCTCCTCTTCTTTTTCTTATTTTCCTTCTTCTTCTTTTTCTCCTTCTTCTTCTTCCTCCTCTACTTCTTCTTTCCCCTTCTTCTTCTTGTTTTTACTTCTTCTTTCTTCTTGATCATCTTCTTCTTTATCTTTTTCCTTTTCTTCTCAGTCTTCCACTTGTTCTACTTCTTCTTCATCCTCCTTTTCTTCTTCTTTCTCCCATTTCCCTTCTTCTACTTCTTCTTCTTCTTCCTCGTCTTCTTCCCCTTCTTCTACTTCATCTTCTTCTTCCCCTTCTTCTTCTTCTTCTTCTCCTTCCTATTCTTCTTCTTCTTCTTCTTCTTCTTCCTCCTCCTCCTCTTCCTCCTCTTCTTCTACTTCTTGTTCTTTTATTTTTCCCTCATCCCCTACTTCTTCTTCTTCTTCCTTGTCTACTTCTTTCTCTTCTCCTACTTCTTCCTATCCTTCTTCTTCTTCTTCTTAATCTTTTTCATCTATTTTTACTTCTTCTTATTATACTTCTTCTTCTTCTTCTTCTTCTTCATCTTCATCTTCTATAATTTCTTCTTCTTCTACTTCTTCTTCCTTTTCTTCTACTACTTCTTTTATTGTTGCTTCTTTGTCTTTTTCTCCCTCTTCTTCTTCTTCTTTTTCTTCTTCCTCATAATCTTTTTGTTCTTCTTCTTCTTCTTCTTCTTCTTCCTCTTCTTCATCTTCTTCCTAATCCTGTATTTCTTCTTCGTCATCTTCTTCTTTTTGTTCATCCACTTCTTCCTCATCATTCTTGTCTTCTTCTTCTTCTTCT
>JAIUJO010002734.1:15000-25000 GCA_023846275.1 Vanilla planifolia
CTTCTTCTTCTTCTTATTATTCTTTAGTTTTTCTACTTCTCATTCTACTTCCTCATCTTTTTCTTCTTTTTCTTTTTCCTCTTCTTGCTCCTCTTCTTTCTCTTCTTCTTCTTCCACTTCTTTTACTTCTGCTTGAACTTCTTCTTGCTCTTCTTCTTCTTTTTCTTCTTCTTCTTCTTCTTCTTCTTTCTCTTCTTCTTCTTCTTCTTCTTCTCCTCCTCCTCCTCCTCCTTCTTCGCCTTCTTCTTCTCATATTCTTTTCCTCTTTTTTCGTCTTCTTGTTCTTCCTTTCGTACTTCTTCTTCTATGTCTGCCTCTTGTTCCTTATCTTACTCTTCTTCTTCTTCTTCTTGCTCTTCTTCTTCTTCCTCTTCTTCTTCTTTGCCTTCCTCTTCTTCTTCTTCTTTGTTCTTCTTCTTCTTCTTCATAATCTTCCTTTTCTTCTACCTCTTCTTCTTCCTCTTCTTCTCCATTTTCCTCTTCATCTTCATCTTCTTCTTCTTCCTTCTTCTTCTTCTTCCTCCTCTTTCTCTTCTTCTTCTTCATCTCCTTCTTTTTCTTCTTCTACTTCTTCTTCTCCTTCTTCTTCTCCTTCTTCTTCTTCTTATTCTTTTTCTTATTCATCTTCTTATTCTTCTTCTCTCTCTTCTTCTTCTTCTCATCTTCTTCTTCTTCTTCTTCTTTACCTTTTTCTTCTTCTTCTTCTTCCTCTTCCTATTCTTTTTCTTCCTCTTCTTCTTCTTCTTCTTCCTCCTCTTCTTCTTCTTCTTTTACACCTTCTTCTTGTTTTGCTTCTTCATCTTCTTTTTCTTTATCTTTTCTTCTTTTTCTACTTCATCTTTGACATCTTCATCTTCTTCTTCATCATCTTCTTCTTCTTCATCTTCTTCCTCTTCATCTTCTTCCTCCACTTCCTCTGCCCCTTCCTCTTCTGCTTCCTCTTCTTTGTCTTATTCTTCTTCTTCTTCGCCATCTTCTTCCATCTTCCTTCATCCATCTTTCTTCTTCAATCGTTTACTTATATCTTCCATCTTCTTTAATCCTTCTTCTTTCTTCCTTCTTCCATCTAAATTCTTCCTTCTACTTTCTTCTTTCTTTTTCTTCCTTCTTCTTCTTCTTCTTCTTCCTCATCACCATCTTCTTCTTCTTCTTCTTCCTCTTCTTCTTCTTCTTTTTCTTCTACTTCTACTTCTTCATCTTTTTCATCTTCCTCCTCTTCCTCTTCTTCTTCTTCTACGTTTTCTTTCTTTGTCGTCTTCCTCTTTTCCTACTTCTTCTTCGACGTCTTCATCTTCTACTTCTTCTTTTTCTTTTCTTCAACTTCTTCTTCCTTTTCATCTTCTTCTTACACTTTGTCTTCATCTACTTCTTCCTCATCCTCTTCTTCTTCCACATCTTCGTCTTCTTCTTCTTCCTCTTGTTCTACTTCTTTTTCTTCGTCTTCCTTCTTCCTTTGTTCTACTTATCTCTTCCTTCCTCATTCTTCGTTCTTCCTTCTTCCGTCTATGTTCTTCCTTCTTTCTTCTTTCCTCTTTCTTTTTCTTCCTTCTTCATCTTCTTCTTCTTGTTCCACATCTTCTTCTTCTTCTTCATCATCATCTTCACAAACTTCCTCTTCATGTACATTTTCTTCTTCCCTTTCTTTAACTTCTTCCTCTTCTTCCTTTGCTTGTTCTTCCTTTGCTTCTTCTTCCTATTCTTCTTCTTCTTCTTCTTTTCCTTCCTCTTCATGTTCATCATCTCCTTCTTTTTCCCTTCTTCTTTCTCTTCCTCTTCCCCTTCTACTTTCCATTTTTAATCATCTTCTTCCTCTTTATCTTCTTGTCCTTCTTCTTCTTCTTCTTACTCTTGATACTCTTCCTTTTCATCATCATCTTCTTCTGCTACTACTACTTCTTGTTTTCCTTCTACTCTTCTTCTTATTCTTCTTCTTCCTCTTTTTCTAGTTCTTTTTTTCTCTTCTCATTCTTCTTCTTCTTTTCTTCTTCTTCTTCTTCTGCTTCTTCTTCCTCTTTTCTTCTTCCTCTTTTTCTTCCACCTCTAGTTCCTGTTTTTTTCTCTTCTTTTACTTTCTCTTGTTTTTCTTCTTCTTCCTCTTCTTCTCCTAGCTCCTCTTCTTCTTCTTGCTCATCTTCTTCTACTTCCTCTTCTTTTGCCTATTCCTCCTCCTCTTCTCTTCTTCTTCATCTTCTTCCTCTTCGTCTTCCTCTTCTTCTTCTTCCTTTTCCTCTTCTACTTCATCCTCATTTTCTACTTGTTCTTCTTCTTATTTTTCCTCATCTTCCTCAACTTCTTCTTCTTCTTCTTCCCACTTCTTCTTCTTCTTCTTCTTCTTCTTTTATTCTTCCACTTCTTTTTTCTTCTTTTTCTTCTTCTTCTTCTTCTTCTTGTTCTTTCCCTTCTGTTCTTCTTCTTACCCTTCTTCTTCTTGTTTTCTTCTTCTTTTTTCCTTCTTCTTCTACTTCTTCTTCTTCTTATTCTTCTTCTTCTTCCTCTTCTGCTTCTTCTTCTTTCACCTCGTTTTCCTTATTTTCCTCCTCTTTTACTTCTTCCTCTTCCTCTTCTTCTCCATTTCTTTTGATTATCCTTATTCTTCTTATTTTTCCACATCTTCTTCTTGTTCTTCTTCCTCATCTTCCTCTTCATCTTCAACATCTTCCTCCACCTCCTCCTCTTCTTCTTCGTCTTCTACTTCTTCTTTTTCCTCTTTTCCTTCTTCTTCCTCTTTTCCTTCTTCTTCTTTTTCTTCTACTTCTTCTTTCCCTTCTTCTTCTTCTTCCTCTTCTTCACCTTCTTGTTCTTCTTCTTCCTCTTATTCTACTTCTTCTTCTTATTCTTCTTCTTCTTCTTTTTCTTCTTATTCTCTTTCTTCTTCCTCTTCTTCTTCTTCTTCTTCTTCTCCTACTTAACCTTTTCCTTCTTCTTCTTCTTCTTCCTTAAGTTCTTGTTCTTGTTGTTGTTCTTCTTCTTCTACTGCTTCTTCTTCCTCTTCATCTTCTTTTTCTTCTACTACTACTACTACTTCTTTCTTCTTTCTCTACTTCTTCTTCATCTTCTTCTTTTCTTCTTCTGTCTCCTTTTCTACTCCTTCCCTTTCTTCTTCTTCTTCTTCCCCTTCTTCAGCTTCTTCCTCTTCTTCTTCTTCTACTTCTTATTCTTATTCTTCTTCAACTTCTTTTTTTCTTCTTCTTCTTCCTTCTCCTCCTCCTCCTTCTCCACCTCTTCTTCTTCTTCTTCTTCTTCTCCTTCCCCTTTATCTTCTTCATCTTTATATTTTCATAAAATTATTATTCTTCTTCTTCTTCTACTACTACTACTACTACTACTATTTCTTCTTCCTCATCATTTTCTTATTCTTCTTCTTCTTCTTTTTTTACATCTTCTTCCTCTTCATGTTCTTCTTTTTCTTTTACTTCTTCTTCTCCTTCTTCTTCTTCTTCAAATTCTTCTACAACTTCTATTTCTTCTCGTTCATCTTCCTCTTCTTTTTCTTCATCTTTTGGTACTTCTTCTTCTGTTTCCTACTCTAGCTCCTCTTTGTCTTCTACCACTACTACTACCTCCTCTACTTCTTCCTCTAGTTCTTCTTGTTGTTCTTCTTCTTCTTCTTTTTATTATTTTTCTTCTTCTTATTCTTCTTTTTCTAATTCTTTTTCTTCTTTGTCATCTTCTTGTTCTTCTTCTTCCTATTCTTTGTCTCTTTCTTCTTCTTTTTGTTCTTCTTGTTCTTCTTCTTCCTCTTCTTCTTCTACTTCTACTTCTTCTACCTCTTCTCCTTCATCAAATTCCTCTTCTTCTTCATCCTCTATTTTTTCGTCTTCTTTGTCTTCCCCTTCATCTTCTTCGTCTTCCACTTCTACTTCATCTCTTCACCTTCTTCGTTACCTTCTGCTTCTTCTTCTTCTTCTTCTTCTTCTTCCTCTTCTTCTTCTTCCTCTTCTTCTTCTCTTCTTATTTTTCTTCCTCTTCCTCTTCTTCTTGTTCTTCTTCTTCCCCTTCTTCTTCCTCTTCTCCATCTTTTTCCTCATTTTTCTCATCTTCTTCTTCTTGTTCTTCTTCCTGCTTTTCTTCTTCTCCTCCTTATTCTTCTTTTTCTACTCTTCTTATTTTTCTTCTTCTTCTTCTCCTCCTCCTTCCCCTTCTCCTTCTTCTTCTTCTTCTTCTTCTTTCCTTTCATTTTCTTCTCTTCTTATTTTTCTACTTCTTCTATTTCCTCCTCTTGTTCCTCATCTTCCTCTTCTTCGTCTTCCTCTCCTTCTTCTTCTTCTTCCACTTCTTCTTCTTTCACTTCTTCTTCTTCTGGATCTTCTTGTTATTCCTCTTCCCCTTCCTCTTCATCCTACAATTCTTCTTCTCTTCCTCTAAATCATCTTTCTCTTGTTATTCTTCTTCTTCTTCCTCCTCTTCAACTTCATCTTTTTCTTCTTCTTTTTCTTCCCCATCTCCTACTTCTTCCTCTTCTTCTCCTGCATGTTGTTCTACTTCCTCTTTGTCTTCTTCTTATTCTACTTCATTTTCTTCTTCTTCTTCATTTTCATCTTCCATTCTTCTTCTGCTTCTTCTTCTTTTTCTTCTTCCTCTTCTTCTTCCTCTTCCTCTTCTTCTTTCTCAAGTTCCTCTTCTTCTTCCTCCACCTCTTCTTCCTCTTCTTCCTCTTCTTCTTCTTCTTCCTCTTCTTCCTGCTCTTCCTTTTCTACTTCTTCCTCTTCAACTTCTTCTTTTTCTTCATCCTCTTCTTCCTCATCGTCTTCGTCCTCTTCTTTTTCTCCTTCTTCCACTTCTTCTTCTTCTTTTCTTCTTCTTCCTCACCTCCTCTTCTTATTATTATTGTTATTCTTCTTCCCATTCTTCTTCTTCCCCGTCTGTTTTGTCATGTTCCTCTTCTTCTTCTTCTTCTTCTTCTTCTGCTTCTTTCTCTTCTTCTTCTTGCTCTTCATCTTCTTCTTCTTCTTCTTCTTCATTTTCTTCATCATCTTGCTCCTCTTCTTCCTCATCTTCCTTTTCATCTTCATCATCTTCATCTTACTCTTCATCTTCTTCTTCATCCTCTTTCTCTTCTTCATCTTCTTCTTCTTTGTCTTCTACTTCTTCTTCCCTTCTTCCTCTTCTTCTTCTTCTTCTTCTTCTTCTTCGTCCAATACTTCTTCTTCTCCTTCCTCTTCTTGTTCTTATTCATCATCATTATCATCTTCTTCTTCTTCTTCTTCTTCTTCATCTTCTACATCTTCTTCTTCCTCTTTTCCTCTTTCTCCTCTTATTCTTCTTCCTCTTCCTTTTTCTCCTATAGTTCCTCTTCTTTCTCTCATCTACTTTCTCTTCTCTTTCGTCTTCTTCCTCTTATTCTTCTTGCTGTTCTTCTTCTTACTGTTCTCCTTCTTCTTCTTCCTCTTCTTCTTCTTTCTCTTCTTCTTCTTCTTTTTCTTCCACTTCTTCTTCTTGTTCTTCTTCTTCTTATTCCTAATCTTCCTTTACTTCTTCGTCTTCTTTCTCTTCCTCTTCTTCTTCTTCTTTCTCCCCTTTCTCTTCTTTTTCTTCTTCTTCTTCTTCTCCTTCTTTTTCTTTGTCTTTTTCTTCTTCTTCTTCTCCTCCCTCTTCTCCTACTTCTCCAACTTCTTCTTCTTCTTCTTCTTATTCTTCTTCTTCATCTTATTATTATTATTATTATTCCTCTTCTTCTTCTTCTTCTTCATCTGGTTCTTCCACTTCTTCTTCTTCTTCTTCTAATTCTTCTTTTTCTTTTTCTTTTCTTCATCTTTTTCTTTACCTACTTGTTCTGCTTCTTCCACTTCTTCTTCTTCTTCTTCTTCTTCTTCTTCTTCTTCTCTTTCTTCTACTTCTTCTTCTTCTCCTTCTTCCCCTTCTTCCTCTTGTTCTTCTTTCCTTTCTTTTCTCCTCCAGTTCCTCTACTTTCTCTTCTTCTACCTTCCCTACTTTTTCTTTTCTCACTCCTTCCTCTTATCCTTCTCCTACTACTTTTTCTTTTTCTTCTTCTTCTTCTTCTTCATTATCTTCTTCTTCTTCTTCTTCTTCTAATACTACTACTTCTTCTCCTCCTCCTTCTTCTTCTTCTTCTTCTCTCCTTCTTCTTCTTCTTCTTCTTCTTGTCTTCTACTTCTTTTTCTTCTTTTCATTTTCCTCTATTTCTTCTTCTTCCTCTTCTTCTTCCTCTTGTCTATCTCCTTCTTCTTCTCTCTCTTCTTCTTCTTCTCTTCTTTTTCTACCTCTTTTTCTTCTTCTTCTTCTTCTCTTCTTTTTCTACCTTCTTTTTCTTCTTCTTCTTCTTCTTCTTATTCCTCTTCAACTTCTTGTTCTTCTTCTATTCATGCTCTTCTTCTTCTTCTTCTTCTATTACTTCATCATCATCTTCCTCTTCTTCTTCTTCTTCTTCTTCTTCTTCTTTTTCTTCTTCTTCTTCTTCTTCATAATCATCTTCTACTTCTACTTCTTCTTCCTCTTCTTCTTCTCCTCCTCCTCCTCCATCTTCTTCTTCTTCTCTTCTTCTTCTTCTTCTTCTTCTTCTTCTCCTACCTTTTCCATTTATTCTTCTTTCGCTTCTTCTTATTTTTCTTCTTCCACTTCTCCCTCTTCTTCTCTTCTCCTTCTTCCTCTTCCTTCTCTTCTTTTTCTACTTCTTTTTCTTCTTCTTCTTCTTCTGCTTCTTATTCCTCTTTGACTTCCTGTTCCTCTTCCTCTTCTTCCACTTCTTCTTATTCTTCTTCTTCCTCTTCTTCTTCCACTTCTCCCTCTTCTTCTCTTCTCCTTCTTATTCTTCCTTCTCTTCTTTTTCTACTTCTTTTTCTTCTTCTTCTTCTTCCTTTTTGGCTTTCTATTCTTCTTCTTATTCTTCCTCTTCTTCTTCCTCCTCTTCCTTTCCTTCTTCTTCTTCTTCTTCTACTACTTCTACTACTACTACTACTACTTCTTCTTCTTCTTCTTCTTCTTCTTCTTTTCTATACTTCTTCCTTGCCTTCTTCTTCTACTACTTCTTCTACTTCTTCTTCTTCTTCTTTCTTCTTCTTATTCTTCTTCTACTTCTTCTTCTTCTTCTTCTTCTTTCTCTTCAACTTCTTCTTCTTCATCTTCTTATTGTTCCTCTTCATCTTCTTCCTCTTCTTCTTGCTCCTCTTCTTCTTCTTCCCATTCTTCTTCCATTTCTTCTTCTTCTTCTTACTCTTCCTCTTCTTGCCCATCTTCTTTTTCCTCATCTATTTCTTTTTCATACACTTCTTCTACTTCTTCTTTTTCTTCTTCTTTTTCCTCTTATTCTTGTTATTCTTCTCTTTTCTTCTCCTTCATCATCTTCTTTTCTTTGTCTTCATTTTTTTCTACATCTTCATGTTCTTCTTCATTCGTTTACATCTTCATCCTCTCCTTCTTTTACTTCTACTTCTTCTCCTTCTTCTTCTCTATCTTCTTCTTCTTCTCCTCCTCCTCCTCCTTCTTGTTCTTCTTCTTCTTTTTCTTCTTCTACTTCTTCTTCTTCTTCTTCTTCATCAACTTCTTCATCTACTTTTTCTACTTTTTCCTATTCTTCTTCTTCTTCTTCTTCTTCTTCTTTCTCTTCTTATTCTTCTTCTCTTCTATTTCTTCATATTCTTCTTCCCTTCTTCTTCCTCTTCTTCTACTTCTTCTTTTCCTCTTCTTGTTCTTTCACTTCATCATCTTCTTCTTTTCTTCCCCTTCTTCTTTTTTCTCTTTCTCTTGTTTTTCTACTTCTACTTCTTCTTCTTCTTCTTCTTCTTCTTCTTCCTCTTTCTTTTTTATTTTCTTTTCTGCCTCTTCTTCTTTCCTCTTCATCTTCTTCCTCCTCCTCCTCTTCTTCTTCTTCTTCTTCTTCTTCTTGTTTCTCTTCCTCTTCTTTTTCTTCTTCTTTCTCTTCTTCTTCTTCTCCTTCTCCTTCTCCTACTTGTTCTTCTCCTTCTTCTTATTCTTCTTCTTCTTCTTCATCATCATAATCATCTTGTTCTTCTTCTTCTTCTTGTTCCTCTTCTACTTCTTCTTCTTCTCCTCCTCCTCATCTTTCATCATCATCATCTTCTTCTTATTCTTCTTCTCTTCTTCTTCTTCCTCCTCTTCTTGTTCTTCTTCTTGTTCTTCCTCTTCTTCTTCTTCTTCTTAATTTTTCTCTTCTTCTTCTTCTTCTTCCACTTCTTCTTCTTCTTCTTCTTCTTCTAGTTTTGCCTCTTCTTTTTCTACCTCTCCTCCTTCTTCTCCTACTTCTTCCTCTTCTGGTTCTTCTTCTTGTTCTTCCTCTTCTTCTTCTTCTTCTCCATCTTCTTCATCTTCTTCTTCTTCCACTTCTTCTTTCTCTTCTTGAAGAAGGTTTGTAACGAGAAGAAGAATAAGAGGAAGAAGAAGTAGAAAAAATAAGGAAGAGGAGGAAAAAAAAGAGGAAGAACAACAATAACAAGAAGAAGAAGAGTTAGATGAAGAAAAAGAAGTGAAAGAAGAAGAAGAGAAAGAAGTGGTACTAGAGGAGAAAGAGGAAGAGTAAGAAGAACTAGAGGGAGAAGAGAAAAAAGAAGAAGAAGAAGTGGCAAAAGAAGATGAATAAGAAGAAGAAGAAGAAGAAGAAGAATAAGAAGTAGAAAAAGAAGACGAAGAAGTGCATGAAGAAAAGGAAGAGGAAGAAGAAGAAGAAGACGGAGAAGAAAAGAAGAAGAAGTAGAAGACAAGGAAGAAGAAGAAGGAGAAAAAGAAGAAGAGGAAGAAGAAGAAATTTAAGAAGAAGAAATTTAAGAAGAAGAAGTAATAGTAGTTGGAGTAATGATAGAAGAAGAAGAAGAAGAATACGAAGAGGAAGAAGAACTAGTAGTAGTAGTAATAGAAGAAGAAGATGAAGAAGAAGAATTTGAGGAAAAAGAAGAAAAAGAAGAAGAAGAAGAAGAAGAGGAAGAAGAAGAAGGGGAGGAAGAAGAAGAAGAAAAAGAAGAAGAAATAGAAGAGGAAATATAAGAAGAGGAAGACGAATAGGAGGAGAAAGAGGAGGAAGAAAAAGAAGAAGAATAAGAAGAAGAAGAAGAAGAAGATGATGAGGAGGAAGAATGAGAAGAAGAAGTACAAAAAGAAGAATAAGAAGAGAAGAAGTAGAAGTAGTAGAAGAAGAAGAAGAGTAAGAAGAAGGAATGGTAGAAGTTGAAGAACATGAAAAAGAAGACGATGAAGAAGTAGTAGAAGAAGAGGAAGAAGAAGAAGAAAAAGACAAAGAAGAAAAGGGCTAGAAGTGGAATAAGAGAAAGTTGAAGAAGAGGAAGTAGAAAAAGGAGAAGAAGAAGAAGAAGAAAAGGAAGAAAAAGAAGAAGAAGAAAAAATAGAAGAAGAAGAGGAAAAAGAACAAGAAGAAGTAGAAGAACTAGAAGAAGAAGAGAAGGAAGAGGAAGAAGAAGAAGAAGAAGAAGAAGAAGAAGAAGAATGAGAAGAAGATGAAGTAGTAGAAGAAGAATAGGAAGAAGAAGTACTGGAAGAGGAAGAGGAACATAAGGAAGAAGAAGGGAAAGAAGAAGATGAAGAAGAAGAAGAAGAAGTAGAGAAAGAAGTTGAAGAAGAAAAAGAAGAAGAAGATGAAAAAGAAGAAGAGGAAGATGAGGATGAAGAGGAAGAACAAAAAGTAGGTAAGGAAGAAGAAGATGATGAAGAAGAAGAAGAAGAAGAAGTAGAGCAAGAAGAAGAAGAGGAAGAGGAACAACAAGAAGGGGAAGTAAAAGAAGAAGAGGAAGTTGGGGAACATGAGGAGCAAGAAGTAGAAGAAGTTTAAAAAAAGTAGAGGTAGAAGATAAAGAAGGAAATGGAGTAGAAGAAGATGAAGAAGGGAAAGAAGAAAAAGAAGAAGAAGAAGAAGAAATAAAAGAAGTAGTAGAAGAAGAAGAAGAAGAAAATGAGGAAGATGAGAAAGAACAAGAAGAAGAGGAAGAAGAAGAAGAGGATAAGGAGGAAGTAGAAGAAGAAAAATAGAAAGAAGAAGAAGAAGAAGAAGAAGAAGTAGTTGGAAGAAGAAGAAAAA
>JAIUJO010001888.1:0-2500 GCA_023846275.1 Vanilla planifolia
TCTACTTCCTCTTCTTCTTCTTCTTCTTCTTTAGCTTCTTCTTCTTTTTCTTCTTCTTCTTCTTCTTCCTCCTCCTCATCTTCTTCGTAGTCTTCTTCTTCTTCTTTCTTTTCCTATTCCTGTTCTTCTTTTTCTTTCTTCCTCCTCTTTTGTTACTTAATTTTTTTCTTCCTCTTCCTTTTCTCCTTCTTCTACTTCCTTTCCTTCCTCCTCTTCTTATATTATTTTCTTCTCCCTCCTCTTTTTCTTCTACTTCAACTTCTTTTTTTTTCTTCCTCCTCTACTTGTTCCACTTCTTCTTCTTTTTCTTCTTCTTATTCCTCTACTTCTTCTTCATGATCATCTTCTCCTTTATCTTCCTCTTCTTTTTATTCTTCTTCTTCTTTATCTTCTTCAAGTAATTCATCAATCATCATCTTCTACTCTCTCCTTATTCTTCTTATTCTTCTTCTTTTTTCTTCTTCTTCTTCATCTCCTTCTTCTTCTTCTTCATCATCTTCTTCTACGAATTCATCATCATCATCTTCTTTCTTCTTCTTCTTCCTCTTCTTCTTCCTCCTCCTCTCTTACTCTTCTTCTTCTTTCTTCTTCTCTTCTTCTTCTTTCTCTTATTCTTCCTCTTCTAATTCCTCTTCTTTTTCCTCTTCTTATTCTTCTTCTTCTTCTTCTTCTTCCTCATCATCTTCTTCTTCTTTGTCTTCTACTTCTTCTTCTTCTTGTTCTTCTTCTTCTTGTTCTTCTTCTTATTATTATTGTTCTTCTCTGTCTTCTTCTTCTTCTTCTTCTTCATCTTCTTCTCCTTCTTCTTCCTCTTTTTCTTTCCCTTCTTCTTCGTATTCTTCTTCGTCTTCTTCTTCATATTCTTCTTCGTATTATTCTTCTTCTTCTTCTTCTACTTCTTCTTCTTCTTCATCATCTTCTTCTTCCTCTTCTCCCTCTTTCCCTTCTTCTTCCTTGTCCTCTTCTTCTCTTCATCTTCTTCTTCTTCTTCTTCTTCTTCTTAGTCTTTGTCTTCTTCTTCTTCTTCTTCTACATATTCTTTGTCTTCTTCTTCTTCTTCTTCTTCCTCTTCTTTGTCTTTTTCTTCCTCTTCTTTGCTCCTTTTCTTCTTCTTCTTCGTCCCATTGTTCTCCTTCTTCCCCTTCTTCTCTTCTTCTTCGTCTTTTTCTTCTTCTTCTTCTTCTTTCGTCTTTCTCCTTTTGTCTTCTTCGTCTCCTTGTTCTTCTTCTTCATCATCATCTTCTTCTCTTCTTCTTCTTCTTCTTCTTCTTCTTCTCCTTCTAATTCTTCTTCCTCTTCTTCTTCTTCTTCCTCTACTTCATCTTCTTCTTCTTCTTCTATTTCTTCTTTCTGTTCCTCGTCCTCCTCCTTCTTCTTCTTCTTCTTCTTCTTCACTTCTACTTCTGCTTCTTACTCTTCTTCTTCTTCTTCTTCTTCTTCCTCTTCTATCTACCACTTCTTCTTCTCTCTTCTTCTTCCTCTTCTTCTTCTTTTCCTTCTTCTTCTCCTTTTTTCCTCTTCTTCTTCCACATCGTCTTCCTCTTCTTCTTCCACTTCTTCTTCTTCCACTTCTTCTTCTTCCTCTTCTTCTTCTTCTTCATCATCTTCCTCTTCTTCTTCTTCATCTTCTTCTACTTTGTCTTCTTCTTTCTTCCTTTTCTTCTTCTTATTCCTCTTCTTCGTCCTCTTCTTCTTCCTCTTCTTCTTCCTCGCCTTCTTCTTCTTCTTCTTCTTCTTTTTCCTCTTCTTCTTCCTCTTCTTCTTTTTCGTCTTCTTACCTTTTTTCTTCTTCTTCTTCTTCTGCTTCTTCTTCTTTTTCCACTACTTCTTCATCATCATCATCTTCTTCTTTTACTTCTCTTTCTTCTTCTCCTTCTTCTACTTCTTCTTCACTCTTCCTCTTCCTCTTCCACTTCTACTTCTTCCTCTTCTTCTTCTTCTTATTCTTCTTCTTCGTCTTCCACTTTTTCTTCCTCTTCTTTTTTCTTCTTCTTCTTCTTCTTCTTCTTCTTCTCTTCCACTTCCTCTTCTTCCTTCTTCTCCCTTTTCTTCTTCTTCTTCTTTATTTTTCTTCTTCTTCTTCTTCCTTTACTTCTTCTCCTTCCACTTCTTCTTCTTCTTCTTCTTCTTCATCTTCTTCCTCTTCTTCTTCCACTTCTTCTTCTTCTTTGTCCTCTTCTTCATCTTCTTCTGCTTCTTCCTGTTCTACTTCCTCTTCTTCTTTTTCTTCTTTAGCTTCTTCTTCTTCTTTTTTCTTCTTCTTCTTCCTCTTCTTCTTCATCTTCTTCCTCTTCTTCCTCTTCTTTCTTCCTCTTCTTCTTCCTCTTCCTCTTCATCGTCTTCTTCTTTCCTCTTCTTCTTCTTCTTCTTCTTCTTCTTCCTCTTCTTCTTTGTCATTTTTTCAATCATCATCTTCTTGTTCTTCTTCTTCTTCTTCTTCTTCTTTTTTCTTTTTTTTTATTCTTCTTCTTCTTTTATTTTTCTTCTTGTTCTTGTTTCT
>JAIUJO010001888.1:5000-7500 GCA_023846275.1 Vanilla planifolia
TTCTTCTTCGTGTTCTGCATATTATTATTATTATTATTACCATTGTTATTATTATTGTTATTATTACAACTACTATTATCATTATTTATGTGGTTATTTTTTTCCCTGGTTTTCTTCTTCTTGTTGTTCTTCGTTTTCTTCTTCTTTCTTCTTCCCCTTCTTCTTCTCCTTCTTCTTTATCTTTCTCTCTAACATCTTCTTCTACTCCTTTTTCTTCATCATCATCTTCTTCTTCTTCTACTATTACTACTTTTTATTCTTTTTCTTCTTCTTCTTCTTCTTCATCACCTTCTTCTTCTTCCTCCTCTTCTTTGCCTTCTTCTTATTCTTCTTCTTCCTCTCCTTCTTCTTCTAAATCTTCATCTTCGTCTTCTTCTTCTTCTTCTTCTTTTTCTACTTCTCCTTCTCTTCCTTATCCACCTCCTTTTCCTCCTCCTCTTCCTCCTTCTTCTTCCTCTTAATCTTCTTTTCTTCTTCTTCTCCTTCTTCTTCTACCCATTCTTCTTTTTTCTTCTTCTTCTACTTCTCTATCTGCTTCTTCTTCTTCTTCTTCTTCTTCTACAACTACTACTACTTCTTCATCCTCCTCTTATTCTTTCCCTTTTTGTCTTCTTCTTCTTCTTTTTCTTCTTCTTCTACTTCTTCTTTATCCTCTTCTCCCTCTTCTTCTACTCATTCTCCTTCTTGTTCTTCTCCTTTTCTTTTTCTTCTCCTTTTACTTCATCATCATCATCATCTTCTTCTTCTTCTTCTTCCTCTTGTACTTCTTCTAATTCTTCTTCCTATTATTATTTTTACTATTGTTAATATTATTATTATTATAGATACTATTTTTTATGTTTTATATAATTATTATTATTCCTCTCCATCTTCTTCTTCTCCTTCTACTTCTTCTTCTTATTCTTCTTCTTCTTATTCTTCTTCTTCTCCTTCTTCTTCTTCTCTTCATCCTCTTCCTCTCCTTTGTCTTGTTGTTCTTCTTCTTCATCTTCTTCATCTTCTTCTTCGTCTTCTTCTTTGCCTTCTTCTTCGTCTTCTCCTTCTTCATCCTCCTACTTATTCTTCTTCCTTTTCTTCTTTTTTTCTTCTTATTCTTCTCTTTCTTATTCTTCTTCCTTTTCTTCTTTTTTTCTTCTTCTTCTACTTCTTCTACCTCTTCTACTTCTTCTTCTTCTTCTTCTTCTTCTTCTTATTGTTGTTTCGTTTCTTCTTCCCCTTCTCCTCCTTCTTCTTCTTCTTCTTCTTCTTCTTGTATGTCTTCTTCCTCTTCTTTTTCTTGCCCTTTTCTTGTTCTTGTTCTTCTTCTTCTTCTCCTTCTCTTACTACTTTTTCTTCGAATTCTATTACTTCTTATTCCTCTTCTACTTCTTCTTGTCCTTCTCCTATTTCTTCATCTTCTTCTTCTTCTTTTACTTCTACTTCTTCTTCTTATTCTTCTTCATATACTCTTCTTCTCTTCTTTTTCTTCTTCTTATTCTTATTTTTTTCTTCCTCCTCCTCGTCTTCTTCTTCTTCTTCATCATCTTTTGCTTTTTCCTCTTCTACTTCTCCTTCCTCTTCTTCTTCTTCTTCTTCATGTCCTTTTTCTTCTTATAATCTTAGTTCATCTTCTTCATCATCTTCTTCTTCTTCTTCTTCTTCTTCTTCTTGATCTTTTTCTTCTTCTTCTTCTTCTTTTTCATCTTCTTCTTCTTCCTCTCCTTCTCCTTCTTCTTCTTCTTCTTCTCCTTCTTCTTCTTCTACTTCTACTTTTTCTTCTTCTTCTTGTCATTTTATTTTTTGTTCCTCTTCTTCTTCTTCTTCTTCTTCATCTTCTTCATCTTCTTCTACTTATTTTAGTTATAATTATTATTACTATTACTATTATTATTAAAACTATTGGTTTTATTATTATTGTTATTGTTATTCCTCTATTTCTTCTTCTTGTTCTTCTTCTTCTTCATCATCTCCTTCTTCTTTTTATACTTCTTCTTCGTCTTCCTCTCCTTCTCCAGCTTCTCCTTCTTCTTCTTTTTCCTCTTCTTCTTTTTCATTTTCTTCTTCTTCTTTATCTTCTTGTTCTTCTTCTTCTTCTTTTCTTCTTATTTTTTTTCTTCTTGTTCTTCATCATCACCTTCATCTTATTCATCTTCTTCTTCTTCTCCTTCTTCATCCCCTTCTTCTTCTTCTTCTCCTTCTTCCTCTACATCTTCCTCTCCTACTTCTTCTTAATCTTCATCTTCCTCTTCTTCTTCTTCTCCTCCTCCTCGTTCTTCTTCTTCTTCTTCTTCTACTACTACTACTACTACTTCTTCATCCTCTTCTTCTTCTTTCCCTTTTCGTCTTCTTCTTCTTCTTCTTCTTCTTCTTCCTTTTCCTCTTCCTCTTTTTCTTCTTCTTCTTCTCATGTTATTATTATTGTTTTATTATCATTATTATTATTATTATTATTACTATTATTTAAATTAATGTTATAATTAATTAAATATTTGTCATTATTATTGTAATTATTCTACTTCAG
>JAIUJO010001888.1:20000-27798 GCA_023846275.1 Vanilla planifolia
ATGTTTTTCTCCTTCTTCTTCGTCTTCTTCTTCTTCTTCTTCTTCTACTTCTTCGTATTGTTCTTCTTCTGCTTATTATCCTTCCTCTTCTTCTTCCACTTCTTCTTCTTCTTCTTCTTCACATCATTCATCATCATCATCATCTTCTTATGTCTCTTTTGTTACCATTACCTCTTCCTCCTCTAGTTTTTTCTCATCTTTTGCTTATTCTTCCTCTTCAACTTTTACTTCTTTATCTTTTTCTTCTTCGTCTTCCTCTCCTTCTTCTTCTTCTTCTGCCACTTCTTCTTCTTCTCTTACTCCTTTTTCTTCTTCTTCCTCTTCTTCTTTATCTTCTTCTTCTTCATATTCGTATTCTTTGCCTTCTTATTCTTCTTCTTCTTCTTCTTCGTCTTCTCCTTCTACTTCTTTTGTTTCTTTAACTACTTCTTCTTCATCTTCTTCTTCTTCACCTTCTTCTTCTTCCTCTTCCTCTTCTTCTTCTTCCTCTTCTACTTTTTCTTCTTTTCTTCTTCTTATTTTTCTTCTTCTTCTTCTCCTTCTCCTTCTTCTTTTTCCCCCTCACCTTTTTCTTCAGCTTCGTATTCTCCTTCTTATTATTATTATTATTATTATTCTACTTCTTCCTCATATTCCTTTTCTTCTTCTTCATCTTCCAATTCTTCTTCATCTTTTATTTTTCCTTCTTCTTCTTCTTCTTCTCCATCTTCATCTTCTACTTCTTCTTCTTGTTCATCTTCTATTCCTTCTTCCTTTTCTTCTCCTTCTTCTTCTACTACTTCATCTTCTTCATCATCTTGGTTTTTTCTTTTCTCTTCTTCCTCCTCTTCTTCTTCATCTTCGCATTCTTCACCTTCTTTATCTTGTTCTTCATCTTTTTCTTCTTATTCTTCTTCTTCTTCTTCTTCCACTTTTTCCTCTTCTTCTTCTTCTTCTTCCTATTCTTCTTCTTCTTCTTGTTCTTCTTCTCCTCTTTTTTCTTCTTCTTCTTCTTCTCATTCTTCTTCTTCTTCTTCTTCCTCTTCATCTCCATCTTCTTCTTCTTCTTCTTCTTCTTCATCTTCTTCTTTTTCTTCTTCTACTTCTTCCTCTTCTTCTTACTTTCCTTCTTTTACTTCTTCCTCGGCTACTTTTTCATCTTCTTCATACTTTTCTTCTTTTTCTTCTTTTTCTTCTTCTTCTTCTTCTTCTATTTCTTCTTCTTCTTCTTCTTCCACTTCCTCTTCATCTTCATATTCTTCACCTTCTTATTCTTATTTTTCATCTTCTTCTTCCTCTTCTTCCTCTTCTTCTTCTTCTTGTTCATCTTCTTCTTCCTCTCCTTCTCCTTCTTCTTCATCTTCTTCATCTTTTGGTCCTTCTTCTCCTTTTCCTCCTTCTTTTTCTTCTTCTTCTTCTTCTTCTTCTTCTGCTTGTTCTACTTTTTGTTGTTCCTCTCCTTTGTCTTGCTCCTCTTATTATTATTATTATTATTATTATTATTATTCTTTTGCGTCTTCTTTTTCCTCTTTATCTTGGTTCTTCTTCTTTTTCTTCTTCTTCTCTTCTTCTACTACTTCTTCTTCTTATTCGTCTTCCTTGTTCCTGTCTTCTTCTTTTTCTTCTTCCTCTTCTTCTTCCTCTACTTCTTCTTTGCCTTTTATTCTTGTTGTTCTTTTTCTTCTTCTGTTCTTCCAGTTCATTTAATATTACTTCTTCTTCTTCTTCTTGAGGTTCTTCCTCTCCTCCCTTCTTCTACTGTTCTTATTCATCTTTCTCTCCTTTTTCTTCTTCTTGTTCTTCTTCTTCTTCTTCATTTACTTCTTCCATTGTTGTTTTCATTTTTCTTCTTCTTCTTCTTCCTTGCCTTCTTCTTCTTCATTTTCTTCATCTCCTTCTTTTTAGTCCTCATTATCATCTTTTTCTCCTTCTTCTTCTGCTTTCGCTCCTTCTACTTTCTTCTTTTACATGTTGTTCTTCTTCTATTTCATGTTTTTCTTTTACTTCTACTTCTTCTTCTATTTCTTCTTCTTCTTCTTCCCTCTTCTTCTTCATCTTCATATTCTTTACCTTCATATTCTTGTTCTTCATCTTCATCTTGTTCTTCTTCTTCTTGTTCTTCCACTTTTCCACTTCTTCTTCTTCTTCCTCTTCTTCCTTTACTTCTTATTCTTCCTCTTCTTCTTCTTTTTCTTCTTCTTCTTCTCCATCTTCTTCTTTTTCTTCTTCTACTTGTTCCTCTTCTTCTTCTTCCTCTCCTTCTTTTACTTCTTATTTTACTAATTTTTCATCTTCTTCATATTTTTATTCTTCTTCTTCTTCTTCTGTTTCTTTTTCTTCTTCCTCTCCTTCTCCTTTTTCTTCATCTTCTTATCCTTGTTCTTGTTCTCCTCCTTCTTCTTCTTCTACTTGTTCTTCTTCTTCTCTTCTCCTTTATCTTGTTCCTCTTCTTCTACTTCTTGTTCTTCTTCTTCTTCTTTTTTTTCTTCTTCTTGTTGTTCTTCTTCTTCTTCTAATTCTTCGTCTTCTTCTTGTTCCTCACCTATTCCTCTTCTTCTTCTTCTTCATCATCTTCTTTTTCGTTATCTCTTGTTCTACTTCTTTTTCTTATCTTTTCCTTTTCTTCTTCTTTTTCTTACCTCCTCTTCTTCTTCTCTTCTACTTCTTCATTTTCTTCTGCTACGTCTTTTTCTACTTCTTCTTTTTTTCTTCCTCTTGTTCTTCTTCTGCTTTGTCTTCTTCTACTTCTTCTTCTTCCATTTATTCTTATTCTTCTTCTTTTGCATTTTCCTGTTCTTCTTCTTCTACTTCTTCTTCATCTTCCCCTACTCCTTCATCTTCTTCTTCTTCTTTTTCTCGTTCGTTAACTTTTTTTTTCTTCTTCTCCTTCCTCTTTTATTTCTTCTTCTACTCCTTCTTCTTCATGATCTACTTCCTCTTCTCTTTCTTGTACTTCTTTTTCTTCTGCTTTTTCTTCTTCTTCTTCTTTATCTACTTGTTATTATTATAACTATTTTTGTTATTACTATTACTATCTTTACAATTATTGTTCTTCCTCTACTTTCTTCTTCTCCTTCATCTTCTTCTTCTTCTTCTTCTTCTTCTCCTCCTCCTTCTTCTTCGTCTTCTCTCTTTTTCTTCTTCATTCTTTTTCTTATTCTTATTCTTCTTTTTCTTCCCCTCCTTCTTTTTCTTCTTCTTCATTTTCCTTTCCTTCTTCTTTTCTTCTCCTTCTCTTCTTCTTCTTCTTCTTTTAGTTGTTCTTCTTATTGTTGTTCTACATTTCGTTCTTCCATTTCTGCTTCTTCTTCTTCTTCTTCCTCTCATTCTATTCTTCTACTACTTATGTTTCTTCTTCTTCTTCTACTACTACGTCCTCTTTCTCTTCTTCTACTTCTTTTTCTTTTCTATCTTATTCATCTTCTCCATCTTCTACTTCTTCTTCTTCTTCTTCTAGTTCTTCTTCTCCTTCTTCTTCTTCTTCTTCTTCTCCTTCTTCTTCTTCTTCTACTACTTTTTCTTCTTCTTCTTCTCCTTCTTCTTCTCCTCTTCTTCTTCTGCTCCTTCTTCTATTTCTTCTTCTCCTTCTTTTTCTTCTCCTTCTTCTTCTCCTAGTTCTTCTGCTTCTTCTTCTTTTGCTTCTTCTCCTTCTTCTTCTGCTTCTTCTCTTTCTTCTTCTGCTATTTCTTCCCCTTCCATTTCTTCTTCTTTTTTCATCTTCTTCTTCTTCTTCTCCTTCTTCTTCTCCTCCTCCTCCTCCTCACACCTCCTCCATGAACTTTTTTTTCTTCTCCTTTTTCTTATTCTTCTCCTTCTTCTTCTTTTTCTCCTTCTTCTACTACTTCTTCTTCTCTCTTCTCCTTCTTCTTCTTCCTCTTCTTCTTCTTCTTCTTCTCCTAATTCTTCTTCATCTCCTTCTTCTTCTCCTTCTTCTTCTTCTCCTTCTTCTTCTTCTTCTTCTTCTTCTTCTTCTTCTTCTTCTTTTTCTTCTTCTACTACAACTACTTCTTTTGCTTTTTTCTTCTTCTCCTTCTTCTTCTTTTCTCCTTCTTCTTCTTCTCCTTCTCCTTCTTCTTCTTCTCCTTCTTCTGCTTCTATTTCTTCTCCTTCTTCTTCTCGTACTTCTTCTTCTCCTTCATCTTCATCTTCTTCTTATTTTCCTTCTTCTTCTTCTTCTTTTTCTTCTTCTACTTCTCTCCTTCTTCTTCTTCTTCTTCTTCTTCTTCTTCTTCTCCTTCTTCTTCTTCTCCTTTTTCTTCTTGTTGTTCTTCTTGTTCTTCTTCTTCTTCATCTCCTTCTTCTTCTCCTTCTTCTACTCCTTCTGCTTCTTCTTCTTCCACTTCTTCTTCTTCTCCTTCTTCTTCTTCTTCTTCTCCTTCCTCTTCTTCTTCTTCTTCTTCTTCTCCTTCTTGTTCTTCTTCTGCTTCTACTTCTTGTTCTTCTTCTTCTTCCTTCTTCTTCTACTTCTCCTTCTTCTTCTTCTTCTTCTCGTCCTTCTCCTTCTTCTTCTTCTTTTCATTCTCCTTCTCTTTCTTCTCCTGCTTTTTTTTCTTCTTCTTCTTCTTCTTCTTCTTCTCCTTGTTCTTCTTTTTCTTCTTCTTCCTCTTCTTCTTCTCCTTCTTCTTCATCTCCTTCTTCTTCTTCTCCTTATTATTATTTTGATTATTATTATTATTATTATTATTATTATTATTATTATTATTATTATTATTATTATTATTATTGTTATTATTATTATTATTATTATTATAGTTATTATTGTTATTATTATTGTTATTATTATTCCTCTTCTTCTCATTCTTCCTCTTCTTCTCCTTCTTCTTCCTCTTCTCCTTCTACTTTTTCTTCTTCTTCTTCTTCATCTTCTTCTCCTAGTTCTTCTTCTTATTCTTCTTCTCCTATTCTCTTCATCTTCTTCTTCTACTTCTTCTTCTTCTTCTTTTTCTTCTTCTCCTTCTTTTTCTCCTTCTCCTTCTCCTTCTTCTTCTCGATTTCCTTCTTCTTCTTCTCCTCCTTCTTCTTCTTCTCCTTCTTCTCCTTCTTCTTCTCCTTCTTCTTCTCCTTCTTCTTCTTCTCTTCTTCTTATTTCTTCATCTACTTCTTTCCTTCTTCTCCTTCTTCTTCTTCTTCTTCCTCTCCTCCTTCTCTGCCTTCTTCTTCTTCTTCTTCTTCTCCTCCTCCTCCTCCTCCTCCTTCTTCTTCTCCTACTTCTTCTCCTTCTTCTTCTTCTTCCACCTCCTCTTCTTCTTCCTATTCCTTTTTTCTCTTCTTCTTTCCTCTTCTTCTTCTTCTTCCTCTTGCTCTTCCTCTTCTTCTTCCTATTATTCTTCTTCTTCTACTTCTTCTTCTTCTCCTTCTTCTTCTTCTTCTTCTCCATCGTCATCATCATCTTCTTCTTCTTCTTCTTCTTCCTCTTCTTCTCCTTCTCTGTCTTCTTCTCCGTCTTCTTCTTCTTCTTCTCCTCCTCCTCCTTATGCTCCTTCTTCCTGTTCTCCTCTTTCTTCCTCTTCTTCTTCTTCTTCTCCTTCTCCTGTTCTTCTTCTTCTTCTTCTTCTTCTTCTCTTCGTCTTCTTCTTCTTCTTCTTCTTCTTCTCTTCTTTTTCTTCTTTATCTCTTCTTCTTCTTCTTCTTCTTCTTCTTCTTCTACTACTTCTACTTCTTCCTCCTCTTCTTCTATTCTTCTTATTGTTCTATTTTTTTTGCTTTTTCTTTAGCTTTTTTCTTCTTCTTCTTCTCCTTCTCCTACTTCTTCATCTTCTTCTTCTTCTCTTTCTTCTTCATCTTCTTCTACTTCTCCTTCTTCTTCTTCTTCTACATCTTCTACATTTTCTTTTCCTTTTTCGCTTTCTTCTTCTTCTTCTTCCTGTTCTTCTTCTTCTTCTCTTTCTTCTTCTTATCCTTCTTCCTTATCTTCATTGTCTTTTTCTTCTTCCTCATACTTCTCCTTTTCTTCATCTATGTGTTTTTCTTCTATTTCTTCTTTTGCTAATCCTTCTTCTTCTTCTTCTTCATATTCTGATTCTTCTTCTTTTTGTTCTCCTTCTACTTCTTTTACCTCTTCTTCTTCTTCCACTTCTTCTTCTTCTTCCTCTTCTTCTCCATCTCATTCTTCTTCTTTTACTTCTTAAACTTCTTCTAAATCTCCCTCTCCTTCTTCCTCTCCTCCTCCTCCTTCTTTTTTTCTTCTATTTCTTCTTCCTGTTCCTCTCCTTTTTCCTTCTTCTTCTTCTTCTTCTTCTTCTTCCCTCTTCTTCTTCTTCTTCTTCCACTTCTACATCTTCTTCTTCACCTTCTTCTTCTTATTTTTCTTCTTCATTTACTTCTTATTCCTCTTCTTCTTCTTTTTCTTCTTCTTCTTCTTGGTGTTGTTGTTGTTCTTCTTCTTCTTTATCTTCTCTTTTTCTCCTTCTTATTCTTTTTCTTATTATTCATCTTCTTCTTATTCTTCATCATCATCATCATCATCATCATCATCTTCTTCTTCTTCTTCTTCTTCTTCTTCTTCTCTTCTTCTTCTCTTGATCTTCATCTTTTTCATCTTCATCTTCTCCTTCTTCATTTTCTTCTCCTCCTCCTCCTTCCCCTCCTCCTTCTTCCACATCTTCTCCTTCTTTTTCTTCTTCTTTTACTTCTACTTCTTGATCATCTTCTTCTTCTTCCTCCTCTTCTTTACCTTCTTCTTCTTCTTCTTCTTCTACTTCTACTTCTTCGTCTTCGTCTTCTTCTTCTTCTTCTTCTTCCTCTTCTTCTTCTTCTCCTTCTTTTTCTTCTACTTCTTCACTTCTTCTTCCTTTACTTCTTTTTCTTCCTTTACTTATGCTACTTTCTCTTGTTCTTCACCTTTGTCTTCTTTTTCATCATCATCTTCTTCTTCTACTTCATCTTCATCATCATCATCATCATCTTGTTTCTCTTGTTCTTCTTCTTCTTCTTGTTCTTTTCTTCTACCTCTTTTACATCTTCATCCTCTTCATCTTCCTATTCTTCTTTTCTTCTTTTATTCTGTTACTTTTGCTTCTTTTCTTCTCTCCTCCTCCTTTTTCTTATTCTTCTTCTTCCTCTTCTTCTGCACCACCTCCTCTTCCTTCTTCTTCTTCTTCTTCTTTTTCTTCTTTATCTTAATCTTCTTCTTCTTCTTCCTCTTCTACTTTGAATACCTCTTCATCTTCTCATTTTCTTTTCCTTTATCACCTTTTTCTTCTTTATCATCATCATCTTCTTCTTCTTCTTTTTCTTCTTCTTCTTCGTCTTCTTCTTCCTCCTCTCCTTCTTCTTGATCTCTTTCTTCCTCTTCTTCTTCTTCATATTTTGCTTCTACTTCATCTTCTTGTTTTCCTTCCTCTTCCTCTTCTTCTTCTTCTTCTTCTTCTTCTTCTTCTTCTTCTTATTCTTCTTCTCTTTCTTCTTCTTCTCCTTCTTCTTCTCTTCTTCTTATTCTTCTTAATCATCCTCTCCTCCACCTTGTACTTCTTCATCAAGTTCTTCATCATCCTCTTATTCTACTTCTTTGTCTTATTCTTCTTTTTCTAATTTTTCTTAGTATTATTATTCATCATCTTATTCTCCTTATTCTTCATCTTCTTTTTCTTCTTTTTCTTTTTCTTGTTCTTCTTTTTCTTCTTCTTCTTCTTCTTCTTCTTCTCAATCTACTTCTTCTTCTACTTCTTCTTCTTCTTCTTCTTCTTCTTCCTCTTTTTCTTCGTCTTCTTCTTCTTTTTCTTCTTCATCTTCTCCTTCTTCATCTTCTTCATCTTCTTCTTCTTCATCTTCTTCTTCTTCTACTTCTTCTTCTTCTGCTTCTTTCTCTCTCTTCTTCATC